>UELU01098923.1:0-10846 GCA_900490025.1 Megastigmus dorsalis
TATATATATATATATATATATAAATTTGTTAAATACTACACCCCCGTAGAATTTATAATGAATCTAAATTAATTAAAACCTGAAATAAACTTTATTAGTAAAGGACAATCTGACTTCCCCCCCCCCTTCCTCCAAAAATACCGACACTGTCCTACGTTTCATGCTTGCTCCGGCTTCTCTTCAGAGACTGTACTATCAACTTAAATTATCTCCCCTTATACACCTACCCTACGATCCTCCTCGTACTCAACACTCCACCACTCTATAAATTAAGAAACAAAGAAAGAATGATAAATGTTATCTAATCTACTCGACTCTAACATCAAATTCACATTATTTCGATTTCTTAGAATGTGAATATACATTCAAGACTTTCCCTCTTATATTTATTCCGAAACCCCTATTCCAAAATATCCACATTCGCAAAATCGAAAGAATGTAAACAATTTAAACAATGTTCTTTCAATCTCGATGTACTATTTGTGCTTCGTAAACTATATTGATGTTCATAAATTCTCTTTTTCAAATATCTACCTGTTTGTCCAATATAACATCCATTACAATCCCTACAATTAATTTTATATACCATTCCCGATTTTAAACATTAATCATTTTTGTCTTTACAATTACTAAATAACCTTCTAAATTATTCGCATTTCTAAAGAAAACTTGAATACTTCGTTTTCTAAAAACCCTTCTAATCCTTTGTGACAAGCCCCTAAAATATGGTAAACTAAAATATACATTCTTTCCATTTCTATTCATTGTCTGTTTTTCTACCCGCTTCTCCAATATACCAATATAAATTTCCTTCACTCCCTCATCAATCATTTTATCAATAAATTCTCTTCGATAATTATTCTTTTTCCTAAAATCTCTATGTGACAATTTAATCGCTCAATCAATGACACCCTTTATCGTACAAATCTTATTTCCAAATTGGTGGTGAGAATTAAAATTTAATTAAAATTTAAAATCTATCTGACCATGTAGGTTTTCTATACCAATATAATTTCACTCTATTATTTATAACTCTAATAACTCTCATACCTAAAGATCTACCATTTCGTCCAAAAAACATTCAGGTACAACTGCAAAAATGTTATGAACAAATTTTTCAAAAATAATTGGTTCAAAAACCAACTTAGACAAGGCAACACCTTTCAATTTTTCTATCATTAAACTAGCTACAACAGGGGTCAAAGGTCAATATCCCATTGGACAACTATATCTTTGTTTATATAAAATATTATCAAAAGAAAAAATTGTGTTTTTAAAAACCAAATTAATCTGAATTTTTTCTCAATGTGTGTAGAGAAAATTTGATGATAAGGGTTTTTATCGGGATTACAATAAAAGAGTTTCTTATAAATTACGAAAGAATATTTTTCTTTTTTAAAAATAAATTACTTAGTTTGGAAATTAGAGATTTGAATTTTGAAATTGATCGTGTAAATAAATATTTATTAGAGATTGAAAGATATTTGTATAATAAAATAGAATAGAATAATTTGCAAGAATTTTTCCGAGGTCAAAAGAGGCACTTTGAAAAAGTAAAATATAATGAGACAAGCAAATTAAAAAGAAAATCAATCAAACAAACAATGATAATATTAAAGATTGGTTTAGAAATTTAACGGACAAAGTAATACCAAAGAAAGTGATAAATACAATGCCAAAGGGTGCTGAAGTTGGGACATCATATTCAAGTAAAAATTATTCTGACCAGGCATTGCTGAGGTAGAAAGTAGTATTTTTAGTTTTAGTATGGAATTTAGAAAAGAATTTCGGAGTTCTTTAGTTAAAGTCATTGGTAATTTTAAAAGAGAAAATAGATTTGATAATTATTTGAATAGTAATTTGTTGCATGAATTAATAATAGCGAAGAAATTCTTGAGAGAGTATCCGAATATGATCTTCGAAAAGGCGGATAAAGGAAATGCAACTGTAGTTTCAGATAAAATGGAATATATAAATAAAATTAAACTTATTTTAGATGATGATAAGGTAAATGTACCAAAAAGTAACCAGTTAAGGATGCAAAGGCAGTATTTTGCTAGTTACAGTAATAGAGAAATTTTTTTAAATTTTTAGCAATTTTCTAAAGTACCATAGGGTAACTGTGAAATAAGAGGGAGTAGATATTTCGTGTATAAATCTTATTTGCCTATAGGTTATACATGCAGAATATATACCTGTATATACCGACTGCACTGGTCAAATCTAGTGAATTCTGTACTTGACTTCCTATGTATAAAGAGAACCTCCTTAAATATTTTTTAATCAATTATTGATAAAATAAATGAAAAACAGAAAGGTTCTATTTCTACCAATAAGTAACCAAAGAAAAGTCATTGTCCCATAGTACGAATTATTATGTCCGAGTACATAACCATATAATTTATAGCTGAATAAAAATAGCTGCTACCGTATTTTTTATTGTCTAATGAAGTAAAAACGTAATTAAAATTAAAAAATCTAAAATAAAACCACACTGTTTAGTATCTAAATAAATAAATAACCTATTTCTTTCCTTATAATAGTAATTATAATAATATAAGTAATCAACATAAAACTTATAAAATTGTAGAATTGTTATTCTTTTTCAATTTTAATTTGTTTCTTCATCGTTTTGAGTCTTTTAATTTCGTCGTCTAATTTTCTTTATTATTCTGATGCAATTTTCATTGCAATTTAAATTGCTTCTATAGTAAATAAAAAAGTATTAAAAAAGCATTCTTTTTCGTAATTTATATTTAAATATAAAATTGTAGATTGAAATTGTTAAAAGACGCAAAAAAAAGTTCATAATGAAATATTAAATGTAAACATTATTATACTTACGATTTTCATTTAAAAAACTAGCACAGAAAAAGCAAAGATGAAAACAACCAGTTATGTTCTGGGACCAACTGAAACGGCTATGGAAACATGACTCGCTCGATAGTTAGACGGTCAGTCACTTACTGGGCAAGACGTCAATCGCATGTCCTAATACATAAATACGAATATTTTTACATTCAAAATAATTTAAAAAAAAATTAAATTTTTTTTATGTATTAAAAATATGTTTAAGATTCTAAAACACTTTGTTTTATGTAAAATAAAGCAACATTATAATAGCTACACTCATAATAAGAATTACTCCATTCTTAGCTAAACCTTAATAAATGGTCGACAACGCGCAGTCTACGAAGCACAAAAATTAAAACAATATTTTGAGTAGCTTTAAATACATTGTTTGATGAAACAATTTGACATTGTATAGCTAAATTATTAAATAATATTAAGTACTAAAAATATTTTTTCTAAATTATATGTATAGCTTAATAATAATTATTATTTGCTTCAATAGTTAGTTACAGGTACATGGTTACTCTTTGGTACATTTACCTTACCACTTATGTGAAAATCAGGAATCCACATAATATAGACTACATGATAAATTGAAAGATATATTAGTTCATTGGAAAACAAAAGGTTATATAAATGATAGTATGTTTAAATATCTGAAATGTGAGAATGGTACTGTAGCTAAATATTATGAGCTTCTTAAAATTCACAATGAACAGTTGATATATAGAATAATAATACCATCGATAAATGTCCCGACCTATAAAATAGCTAGATATTTATCTAATATATCGACCAAGATAGTTGGAACAAAAAATTCTTATATTGAAGATAGTTGGAGCTTTTATTATACAATGAAAGATATTGTTATTCCGAATGATCATTGGATGTAGTTTCTTTGTTTACAAAAATATCTTTAGAATTGTTAAATGAAATTATATAAGATAAATGGTCCGAGATTAAAGTACATACTATTTTAACACAATATGAATTTATTAAGGCACTTAATTTGATATTTAAAAATACAATTTTTTCTTTTGATAATATTTTATACGAACAAAGATATGGTTGTCCAATGGAATCACTTTAACATCTGTTATAGCTAATTTGTGATGGAAAAATTGAAAGGAGTTGCTTTTCCTAACAAGGGGATACCAAGGAGACGGGAAACCGATTTTGATTAAACTTTACAGAGACATCCTTTGATCCAAAATATTAGATACGTGTCTCGTATTTTAGTCAAATGACAGTTAATGCCCATTTAATTAAAATACATGGGCAGTTTAAACAAAAAACGTAAAAGTTAAAGTTAAAAAGAATTTTTTTAAATTGTTTATTTTCTGACTTTTTATCGACCAATATGGCATCTTATAATTAGCCCTTAAAAGGTAACGTCGAGTCACTCGTGCCTTACCCAAAACTTCTCCCCTTGCTAGTTTTGCGAGAATGATGGAAGGCAGGCCCAGACTATACTCTAAAAAAATGATCAAATCAGCAATATAGTGATTGATCCCAATACTAGGATATATAATAAGATTTCATGAATTTTACGGATTTTTTAGAGCACTTTACAGCACTTCTGAAAGCACCAGACTCGAGTAACCCGACGATATCTTTCATTAGGGCCAAAAATGACGTTAAGATTATTTAAGAATTATTTAAATTTATTATTTAATTATTATTTAATTATTATTATTAAAATTATTTAAGATTATTTAATTATTTAAGGGTTAAAAATGATGATATTATAGACTAGCCAAGCATAAAGTAGCTTAAAAACGTAGTTGCGTCTATAAAAAAATTATTTGATGCCAGGGGAATTAGATGCATTATTAATAATGGAAAAGGTTGATTGTCGTATTCAATGCTAAATAAACATTTTATAAAAATCGTATATTACAAAATATTAATAAAATTTATGATTTAAATTAGTTACTTTTTTAATCTTTTGTAAGAAATAGAACCTAAAGAGAAATGACTGCAAGGATTTTGAATTCAAGTGTAACAGCTAAGTTCATTGAAACAAATTTTTGTGATTCTTGTCTTGTCCATTTCCATTGGTGGGTTTTGATGGTACCTTTAAATGTTGGAACCTTTTTTCCTAATAATATATCATGTGGTTCATAATTCTCTGCATTTGTATTTACAAAGACAACGTAGTTTATAAAAAAATCTATTTGTTACTGTTGTATTTACATTCTTTCGATTTTCCAATGTGGATATTTTGGAACAGGGGTTTAGGAATAAATATAAGAGGGAAAGTCTTGAATGTATTCACATTCTAAGAAAACGAAATAATGTGAATTTGATGTTATGGTCGAGTAGATTAGATAACATTTATGATTCTTTCTTTGTTTCTTAATTTATAGAGTGGTGAAATTGTAGAGTGAGTGGAGGATTGTAGGGTGGGTATATAAAGGGAGATAATTTATGTTGATATTTCAGTCCTAAAGAAAAGCCGGAGCGGGCTCGAAACTTAGGACGATCTCGGTATATGTGGTAGGGGGTGCAGTCAGATCGCCTTTTACTAATAAAGTTAATTTAGATTTATTACAGATTCTACGGAGGTGAATGTAACAAGGGCAATCTGATTGCAACTATTATTAAGAGACTGTAATACCGATAATAATATATTCATCAGTTTAACATAAAAAATATTAATTTCTCATAAAAGTGTTAAATGTTTAAGTTGTATGTGATTTCGTGGATGTAGCAGGATGAATAAAAGAATAGATCGGCACAATTACTTAACGTGATATTTATTTAAGTACGCGAAGTAAGTATACTATTTAAGTGTACCGCCTTGAACCATCGGAATTTTTTTTTATAGTGTGACGCTCGAAACGGCGTCACAATTCCCCTCCTCTAGACCGGAAAATCTCTTCAGATCGCTGTCTAACCAAGATACGCTGATGCCTTCACCCTATTGTCCGAGTTCAATAATCAGTATTTTTACTCACTGCGGCCCCCCCTTCAGGGCCTAACTTCTCCAAGAGGTCCTCAATGGTTGTTCTCCCTGCTGCGACGCCCTATCTCCTCTTGAAGATTTTCTTGGTGCTTCGTCCACGTCCTCTCCTTCTGTCGTACCCTCCGAGCTCCAACCTGTAACCTCATTCCTTCTCCCCACGTTTTCTCTCGCCTCGGCCGCACTCCTTTAAAACAGAAAAGTAGCTTAATCACTTCGGCTAAATTTAATATACCTTTTGGAAATTCCTGGGAGGTACGAAAAGTTTGAGCTCTGAAACGTGAACTTTCGCGATCCTGCGACTGTTACCCTACTCTAACGCCAAAACATAAATGGTCTGCGACTTGATCTCTACTATCTCGAAGGGTCCATCATATTTCGTGGCCAATTTGCTGGAGAATTTCTTGCTCGCGTCCGACAAGAAGTATGTTCTCCGCAACACTCGATCTCCCACGTTAAACCTCGCATCTATTTTTCCTCTATTATAATGTTTCTCTTGCCTCTCTTTGCAACGCATCTAATCTCTTTACTCGATCCACCCACTCGTTCTCCTCAATCCTCACTAATAACTGACTCCCTTCAATTTCTCTCCGCACACTTTTGACCGGATTTGGGTGTCGGCCATAATTTAAATAAGCTGGCGATACTTTAGTTGACGCCTGTGTAGCCGTATTAACCGCATGATGAAACTCATGCAGATGTACGTCCCAGGCCCGTTGATCCTTTTCGATGAATGTGGCAATCATTGTTTTTAGCGTCCGATTACTCCTCTCTACCGGATTCGCCTGCGGATTATACGGCGGAGTCGTCACGGGCTTAACTCCATACTCCTCCAAAGTTTTCTCGATCACGCTATTCATAAATTCCTTTCCATTATCAGTAAGAAAGTACTCTGGCGTCTCCCATCGAAAGAGAATTAACTCCTCAAAGGCTTGCGCTACTGCCTTTCCCGTCGCCTTTCATATCGGCTTGATCTCGATCCACAGCGTGAACAAATGTTGAAACACTACAAGATATTTGTTCTACTTTTTACTCGGCAAGAACTCCATGAGATCGGTCGCTACTACCGCCCAAGGTCTTTCCACCACACGTTTCCCCATTAGTCCTTGTTCACCCGTTTGGGGAACCTTGACCTTCTGACACTGCCCGCACTCCGCAATAAATGTGACACACGTCGTAATACACTCCCCTCCAGTAATATTCTCGCGCGATTCTATCGTAGGTCTTATCTATCCCCACGTGACCCGACGACGATAAGCAGTGAGCATCGTGCAGCACCCGTTTTCTGTACTCCATCGGCACCTGATGATAAGCCAGCTTCAAGTCGATTTTCGACAAATATCGCGCTTTTCGAAGTTTGTCGAGAATAAAATCCATACTAGGTATCAAGTACGCATATTTTCTCGTCACTTTATGCACATCCCTAAAATCTATGCAGAGTCTCCACGCTCTTTCTGACTTTCTCACCATTACCGGTGCACAACTCCAATCGCTGGTGGAAGGCTCAATTATCCCCTTCTGCAACATATTCCGCACTTCCTCATGTCTAACATCTTCGGTGACATTCGTCGAAATCGATGCTTAACAGGCACTGCTCCTTGCACATCTATTCGGTGTTCTGTCAAGGTCGGCATACCATGCAACTCGGTGGGACGTGGGATTAATTGCTGAACCAACCTCTCCACTCTTTCTCTTTCTCCCTCACATGACGCCGTAATGCCCGCACATTCAGCATAAATTTCCGTTTGGTTACCCCCCTTACGCTTCGCGAAAGCTCACCATTCGCCACCAGTCACTCGCCATAATCCCCGACTTAATTGAACGTCAATCTGGAACACTAGGCAAAGATCCATACCAAGAATCACGTCTTGATCTAGGTTATGCACGGCTTTTATTGGTAGCTGTGCTACTTACCTATCCACCTCAAGATCTAATTTTAGAACTACGAACACTTTAGTCGTCTCCCCATTTACATTACAAATTAACGTATTGCTCGGCTCTAGCCTTCCCTTAAAGCGCTCAGCCACTCGCGACCTTACCAATGACAACATCGCCCCTGAGTCAAACAACGCTTTGTACGATTCTCCTCCAATAATGATGGTCAAGAAATACCTATTATCAGAGCTAGTTCCCGCCACGACTTTATCTTTCAGCGCCTTAAGGCCGTTTTTAGGAACAGTTCCGCTGCGGCTCGCTTGTTCTCCCCACCCCATCGTCTGCTCGTTCTCTCCTCGCGCTTTCTCGAAGGTTTCCTGCTGATCCCGGGCTTCTACTTCCTTCTCCACCCGGCTTGGCAGCTGTTCCCCATCCTCTTGCTGCTCAATTTCTTCCTTCTCGCTCGGCACATCCAGTTCTTTATCTCTGGCCTCCTTCCGAGCCCTTAGCCGCTGGATACCCTGATTCGAAGACTCCTCTTCCGCCGCGGACGGTTGGCCGTAGTTCATTGGAACTAAATCGCCGAATAATTTATTCGGATTTGGCTGCCAGAGTCCCTTCGCCTTCAGCCGTAATAATACCTCAAAGGGGTCGGCCTCCTTCCTCACCTTCTCGTTTTGGGTTGCCGTCCCGAGCGGTGCGTCCTTGCGCACTTCTAAAGTCCACTGTTTCTCCCCCGCGCCATTCGCATTCTCACTTCTTAACGCTGTTGGTCGCTGACCCTCCTTTTCCACACTCTCTTTTCCCCCAGTTTCCAACACGTTTTTCTTCACTCCCCGATCCATCTGAGGCACTCGAGATTCTCCGGATTCATCCCCCTTATCCTCGACCGGCTCCCGGGGAACAAGCGTTTCTGTATTTATTCCTCGGTGAACCTGTTTCCCATTTTCTCCGTATGCGGCGCGCACTGAACGCAATTAAGAAAGTGACCCCCGGCACTTAACACACCTGGCACTCCCTACGCGTGTGTTCTTTCTTTCGGCACTCTGAAACTCTATGCCCGGCTTGCTGACACGAATGGTACAGTCCGCGAAAAACTCCATACGCTCCTTGTTGTCCATTTCCCCTGTTCGTTTGTCCTCCTTGATCCTCCTTTGCCGCACCCTGAGCAGTATTTTGATTAAAATACTGACTCGGCCTTTGCTCTCTATTCGGCGCAAACCGGTTACCCCAAGTACTATCGCGATTAGCGCCTCCGTTGCTACTTCTTCGCCAATTCCGTGGTGCCGCACTCGCCTCCATTCCGGCGTTTCCCGCACCATTTCCGCCCGTATTCAAGGGACGTGGAGGAATCGGATACGGATTCTGTACGACCGTCGCATGGCTGCGCTTCGGAACTCCGAGCGCCGACGCTTGTGCGCCCGATCCGTCGATGCTCGCCCCGCTTTTCGCCGAGGGCAATGGTTCTATTCTTTCTGCAACATACTGCACTTGCTTCGCGTTGCCCTTCTTATTGACAGAACTCTGTGTAGTCTGCTTATCCTCCGCAGTCGAAACACGAAAACTTACCCGAAACTCGCTCTTGTTCTCGATAGCCTAACGCTGGTCGCGAATCAGAGCTCAGTTCCACAGAAAAGGAGCTCTCTTTCGCCACTCTCAAGTTCACTCCCCCCTCCGCACAGGTCTGTAAACCGTTGCATCGCGCGCCACTTGGCCCACCGCGCAACTGCCCCAGAATTCTGAGAATCGCGAGAAAACACCATACTCGCCTTCACTAACTTCTGTTGTTTTTTTTTCCTCAAACAATTCTCGGAATTTAGGCTTCACCACAGAAACTCCGACTTCCCCCAACTTTCTACGCAGAACTGCCCTCCCCCCTTTGGCACGAGGTTACTACCACGCACAACAAATACCACATAAAACAATAATATAATCAATATAATATATATCAATTGTAACACAGGATTTAGCCTGCGTTACAAACGCGAGAAAGCGTCAGGAGACGTGACACACACAATACACGAACAAGACGGACGACGTTAATTAACGAGACGGCCCGACACTTGACGAACCGCGGTGAACACAACGACATGCGAGAGACAGAGAGAGAGTAGAGAGAAGATAGAGTCGCGCGGCAGCAAGAGAAAGAGCGCGAGAAAAGCTCCGAAAATTAGGAGAAGGAGCAACCGGAGCAAGGAGCTCGAAAAGGAGCGAGCGCTCGGCCTTGTTGCGCAAGCAGCAGAGAGAGCGGTCGCGAGCCGTGATCGCACTCGCAGAGAACCCGGAAGCTAGAGCCGGAAGCTCGCAGCCGCGAGTCCGCGCGAAGGAGCATCGCCATCGACGCTCGAAAGAAAGCGCAACGACCCGCGCGAGATCAAGCGCGAACGCAAAAGGTGCACCGGGCTGCCGAGAAGAAGGTGCCACGAGACTGCAGCCGAGCCATAGTGCAGACGTAAAAGGACCGAAGGAATTCGCCGGTCAAGGAAGCGGCCAATTGCGCTCGCCATTATCCCAGAGGGAGAGAGAGACAACCACCGCGGCCGTCGAGAGGCTAACCCAAGGGACTGCCCACGCCTCCGAGAACATCTAGCCGTCGGACGCCGACAACGAAGCTGGGCCACGCCAACTGAAGAAATTCCATAGCGCCGACAAATGTAAGTGCGCTTAATACTGGAGGTCACGCGCGCCACATTTCTCCTCTATCTCTCAGACTCGGTCTCTCTCGTAACAGAGACGAGTAAATCGACGGTTGTCGTTAACGGTATATTCTCGCGCGACAGAATCCTAGCCAAGCGAAACGCAGACGTTCTGACGATTCCTCGCGCGAATTAACAAGCGCCGTCGAATCATGGTTATCGCGAAAACCGCGTGTAATTGAAAAAAATGAATTATGTGAAATTCCACACAAGAGCGCGCGGTCACCACGTGTGCGATCACGTCGGCCAATGTACTTTTAAAAATTTAATAGAATATATTTTTTTGTGATTTTGATTTTGGAGGTTAAATCTTGGTACTCTTCTTTATATCCCACGGAAATCCTAATCCGACCCATCGATTGAAAAGGGTTGAGAACCCATATATGCTCTGCAATTGAGCAAGCCGGAGCGATATCTTTGTAACGCTCGAAGCTCGCGCCCGCTAACGTCGGGACGC
>UELU01098926.1:0-14824 GCA_900490025.1 Megastigmus dorsalis
CATTTATATCGTACAAATAATATATATATATATATATAATAATAATAATAGCTAAGCTATCATGAATGAAGTCCGACAAATTGCAACTCTGCATAATTAATATTGCTCGTAGCCACTGTACGTTACTAGTATAGTATCAGGTAGCGGCCTTTATATATTACCCATACTAAAACCATCAAAATCTAACTAAAATTATAATAAAAGAAATAGAACATTACTTAGAACTCATTTGTCCATATTTATATTACAAATCTTTTAATTCTAATTTAACCTCGAATTTAACCTGAATGCTGTTATTTCCACAATTATAACTTTTAAAAACCTTAATGAAATTTTAAGTAAAGCTTCCACGTAAGATTCCAGCATAGATCTTCGTAATATTACTTGCGAGGTTCCTGCAATCTTCCCTCAAGCTTCCATGTAATACTTTAAAGTCGGGTATTTTGTAACTTTTTTGTTTCCTTTCCTAAGACTCTCAAGAAGCTTTCTTAAAACATGGATTTGGGATGCACCTTCAAGCTTCCATTTTAACTTAATCGTAGGTGTATTGTAACAAAAGTAAAATATTTCTCGAATGCTTCCTGCAATCTTTCTAGGAAGTATTCGCGAAGGTTCAGTGACATATTTCATGGGAAGGTTCTTGGAAAGTTATTTAGAAACTTTCTGTAAGCTTATTATACAAAGTAACAATTATAACTTTCAAAGGTCTTTATGCAATCTTTCGTAAAGCTTCCACGTGAGATTCCAGAATTGTTTTTTGTAATACTACTCATAAGGTTCCTGCAATCTTCCCTCAAGCTTCCATATCGTTCAAATTTGGGTATTTGAAACTTTTTTGTTTTCTTTCCTAAAACTCTCGGAAGGCTTTCTTGAAAGATTATCAATGTAACTTTATTGAAAGTTTCATTTTGCTTCCTAAAAGAATGATGCAATCTTCCGCTGCAAGCTTTCTCGAATCTTTCCGCTGGAAGCTTTCGTGCTATGTGGGATATATGGGAGCGTCCCCCAAAAATCAGCCAGCGGGCGCCTGCAGCGAATTTTTTTTCGTGAAAGGCGCTCTTTTCAACTCGCCTATAATCCTTCATTGAGTGTGTAACTTTCGACCGTTACGCTCTGGAATTTTGGAAGATACTTCTATCAAAATCCCTAGAGTTCGTATCGAGACTTAATTTTTTCATAAGAAATGGTTTAATTTTATTTTATCCCGCCCTAACGTGTCAGGGCAAAGGAAATATAGCGGAAACGCGCACTGGTCTCCGCACGTCGCCACCCTGACACTATGGCTTTTCCCCTGTATGACCTTACTATTTCCCGGATATTGGGAAATAGAAAAGCCAGAAAAATATGAATGAGCGTTCCTCACTCCGAGTGTAATTGGCTTTTTTACGGCGAAGCTAGACTCAGTGGATAAATGATAGAATGGGTCAGAAAAGGAATATTGAGTTGCTTAACTTTTTATGCTACTGCACAATGAATAGTATAAGAAGTCGTAGCTTCTCACCCTTCCAGGTTCGATGTATGTCGCACTGACAAACCACCTAACTGTAGGGTATACTATAAGTATAGTAGGTTCACTAAAGAATTACAATGCTTCTCTAGCTTACTTCGAGAAACTCAATTGATTACTTACAATTAACAGTTATATTCTTTTGACTATCTTTTAATCTACTGTCGCGTAATATGCAGTATACAGAGATTCGTCTGCTCTCTTTTCACGCAGTTCAGCGGAAAAGTGTATTACTTTTCCACTTTATCCGTGAAAAACACAATTAAGGGTATCTGGTTCGTTGAGAAAGAGCAATGCTTTCTCAACTAGCAGAGATAGACTATTTGAATATTAATGGCTTATATTTAATAAGTCCCTCCATGATCACTTAATGGATCGTGAAGTGGTTATGTTATATTCATCTGTATGCTAGGTTTATCGAGAAGCGTAATGCTTGCTCGATGTACTAGGATACAGTGCTATTTCAAGCACGGCGGGCAGCAGCGAAGAAAAGGCACGCTTGGATGTTTACTCTTTTCAAGTTCGTTGCTGTTTGTATTAAGCGAGCAACTTGTCGAAAGAGCCTTGAAGTGCGAGAATAAAAGTATAGGTAAACCCGACTTGAATATCGGCCGTGTTTATACACTCTGCGAGTTCTTGATTTCGGCTTCCCTCTCTCCTTGATTAATCGTCGGTGTGTCCAAGCACTTGATTGTCTGCGCTTGATTAGCCGAAACTCTCTCGCTCTTATTAGTATGCGCGCATACGAGTGTTTAATTGTCACACCTAGCGGTCGAACTTCTCTCTCTCGCTCTTATTACATTTACTCTTATTTTCGATTATATTCTAATTCTAATTTATTTTGCTGCTTTTAATTATTCTTAGTATCTACCAATAATCGCTTTAATACTTTTTAATCATAATTCAATGAATATACTTGTCTTATTAATGACTGATTTTATTATTGACTATTATTCTTATCAAATGTATTCACGTTATATTCAATATGAATAAGTATTAATTAATTTATTATAATATATATATACTTATAACAATGATTTTAATTTCTATTTATTATAATCTTAAGTCTTAACTGCATTGTTATTATCGCAATCTCTAATACAAATACTTATAATCCTGTTTTTAATTTACATTTTAATTACACAGGCCGACAAAATTTGACAAAAGTCAAAAGCCAGAAAACAGATCAAACATTTCCGAAGGATTTTTTTTATAATAAATATGAGAAATATTCATTATTCATCGTCGTTGCCGAAATTACAGGTCGAAGATGACCGTTCCAGTTGGGTTCGCCGTCGTCACGTTACCGACCGACGAGCAGAGTGCGGTAACTTCATTCCGATCACCGATGATTTCGGAAAAAAATGTTTTTAAGGTTACGGAGAATACCGACTATACGGAGTTTTGTCATTTTGTTGATATCGCCAATTGAGATGGAGGATAATAAATGGCGTTAGATGAATATTTCCAGCATTATTATTTTCAATCGCAAGAATATAATATAAAATAATTCAGTTATAATTTATATTATAACTAAACGACAAGTTTTACTAATTTTAATAGTAAAACAGCCATAGGTTTATTCCTATTATCAAAAGAGGCAGATACTAGATGAACTATTTTTTGAGCTTGCTTACTTACAGCTAATAATGATTTTTATCTGTCAGTAAAAATGGTTATTAGAAACTCGTGAGAAGCAAGTAGAGTACGAACCGACATAATTATTTTTTTAACTCAGATTTTCTGAGCGAAGTGTAAGCCAAGATGTACTCTTCTACAAAGGTTGTAGAATATGGAATATTTTTAACTAGTACTGCAAGTGCTTGACATTTGTAACCAGTTCACCACATCTAAAACATACAAATACTAAGATTAGTATGGTTATTTAGTATAATTAATAATTTACAACTTAGATTAAAAATAAATATTTCACATTTTAGTATATTACCTTTCGATCAATATTTGAATGGTCGCACCATTTCCAATGCATCTAGTCACGACACATGTCGTCATACCAGTCACGTAAAGAGGTAACAGGACGATGTATATAAGAAATTCATAATTCTGCGCCAGACGTAGAACCCAGGCGCATCCACAAGGCCACAAGCCAGGCAACATCACAAATCCAAATGGTTGACGGCAAAAAGAGACCAATACATTGAAGTGGATTGAATCTCAGCCAAAATAAGAAAACAATAATAAATACACGCAATATCACACATAAAAACCTAAGAAAACTACGGAAAACAAGAAAAGATTAGTCATATAAATAAAGACAAAAAAACTAAAAAACCACGATACCGAACAAAACATGCACACTACATAACCTAAAAAATACCAGCATCACAAAACAAATCAAATATAATATTCTATGAACTGTCACTGACGTCTATGTTCAAAAATGAATTTATACAATACTCACGCACCCCATCAAACACTAAATTTGCCGGGAAAATCCTTCAGAGGGTTCCTTTTCAGCGGGAAAACGTGGATATAAAAGGGCCCACAGACAGCAGTAAAATCTCTTCTGTTCTACCCGCCTCACAAGCAGGTAAGCAGAAAGGAAAGGTATCCTCAGTGGAGAACTCTTTCCAAGTCGGATCCGAAAGGAGACGGCGCCGAGAAGAAAGGCAGGCATATCCTTAGTGGAGAACGCTGCCACTTCTCCGAGAAGAAAGGCAGGCTTATACTTAGTGGAGAACGCTGCCACTTCTCGAATCCTTTCCTATACACCCATCCATTTCGAGACACTTAGCTTTAATACCTCGCGATAATCAAAAAAAATTTTATAAAAATCCAATTACACTTAGAAAACTCACAAGATACACGTGTATCACACCGGAAAAACACTGATTTAAATCAACACTGCCAGTCGATTAGAATCATATCGAAGACATATAATCGAGGTTCAGCGACACCTGTTGCATTCGCATTAAATTAAAAAACAGAGTTACCGACCGTAGATAATTGAGCGGCAAATTCAAACGTTAAAATATATACAATTACATAGAGTGTCAACTTTGTAAATTTTATCTGTACAATTCATGACAGATAAATAGGTAGTAATTATTTATGAATAAACAATATATATATTCTTATAATCAAATGTACTATTTCATGACTCATTAATACACACCCATGCCTTTTTCTCAGTCATCACTTATTAAATAAGAAAAGAACCCTTACACATTGCAGTTTGTGAACCATGTACGTCTAATTATTAGTTAATTATTTTTTTTTTTTCGTGCGTAGAGTGGCCGATGATATTGTTCAGTTAGTTCTCTCCATATAGTTTTTTGTGTCTAGATGGAGAATGCAGCCGTACATGAGAATGTACAGAAATAAATCATACAATTTGAAACTATTAAAATTATCATGAAGAAAGTATCTATTACTCTTCCTGCAGAGTTCATATTTGAGATTGAGTTCCTTAGGTTATCATAGACAGACTCTTAGCTCTACATCGATGTATGGTAGAAAGGATGCAAAGAAGTATGGAAAAAGGTATGACAGAAAGTATGCCTAGAAGTATGGAAAAAGGTATAACAGAAAGTATGCTGAGAAGTATAGAGAAAGGTATGGCAGAAAGTATGCCTAGAAGTACGGGCAAAGGTATGGCAGAAAGTATTCCAAGCTCGAGAGAACGGCTTAATTTTAGCTTTGTAATAACATTCGTACCTGTGCACGTAGACGTCGAGTGCGACAGAATTTCTTACCTAGACACAAAAAACTATGTAGCGAATTACCTGAATGCAATGATCAGCGACCCTATGCATCTAGTCGACGAATCCGACCGAATTCCATCCCAACCCAAAGAACTATAGAGCGATTTATTGGACGCAATGTTCAGCGACCCTAGGCACTCACGCTGTAAAATCAACTTTGCAACAACACACATGAACACGTTAATGATAATTTTGATTGATACCAACTCCACGACTTATATCTGTTCTATTCGACATACTTTTAGGCATATTTTCTACCATACTTCTTTCCATACTTCTAGGCATACTTTCAGCCATACCTATTTTCATACTTCTAGGCATCTTTCTGCCATATCTTTTTCCATACTTCTTTGCATCCTTTCTACCATACAACTATGTAGAGCTAAGAGCCTGTCTATGACAACCTAATGAACTCAGTCTCAAATATGAACTCTGCAGGAAGAGACATGGATACTTTGATTATGATAATTTTAATAGTTTCAAATTTATATCTGTACATTCTCGTGTATGGCTGCATTCCTCACTTAAACACAAAAAAACTATGGAGGGAATGAACTGAACAACATCATCGGCCACCCTATGAACGAATAATAATAATAATATTTAACTAATAATTAGACGTACATAATTCGCAATCTGCAATGTCAAGCACCTGCACTGCTAGTTTAAATAGTCTATATTCTATAACCTTTTTAGAAGAGTACATCTTTGCTCGGAACATCGAAATGAAATTTTCAAAATATGCAGCAGAATCCTTTTTAAATAGGCAAACTATAAATAAAGTATTCAAACAAATTCGATGAATACTAAATTTTGGAAAATTGTCTTATAAAATCGGATATACGACAATAAAAACAAATATTCCATAAAATAATCATTCAATGAAAAATAGTAACAAAAAAAACGAATGTTATTACAAAGTTAAATTTGCTCAGTGGCTAAAATTGAGCAATTTAATTTTATACTTTTGAAAAAATAATTATGTCGGTTCGTACTCTACTTGCTTCTCACGAGCTTCTAATAATCATTTTTACTCATATATAAAAATCATTATTAGCTGTAAGTAAGCAAGGTCAAAAAATAGTTTATCTAGTATCTGCCTCTTTTGATAATAAGAAACAACCTACGGCAGTTTTACTATTAAAATTTGTAAAACTTTTCGTTTAGTTATGTAACGCGGCAAATTGTAGAAGTCGAAATTTAGCAAAGAATTGGCAAGATAATACAATCGCGCAAATTTTCCGTATTAAATTTTGCGACACGAAACTCCGGAAAATTATGGCGCAAATGAATAACGTAACTAAAGTACGGCAAATCCCTATCTCGATCCCTACAACTCCTGAAGACGCGCTACTAAGGTTATGGCCACCGAATCCACGAGAATTTATATTATAAGGGCGCCAGACGATGATGTCGCTCGTGGACTTGGTGTCGTTGCTATGTCTCTCTCTCTCTCTCTCTCTCGCTCTCTCGCTCTCTCGCTCTCTCGCTCTCTCGCTCTCTCGCTCTCTCGCTCTCTCGCTCTCTCGCTCTCTCTCTCTCTCTCTCTCTCTCTCTCTCGTAGACTGCTCGGTAGAGACCCTCTCCAGAGGGGATTCCGCTGAGGAAAATGCCCCGGGCTAGGCACTTCCTGCGTCGATGTTTGTTGCAAACTCGCGAAAACCCTACGTGCAACTGGCATGGCGCAACTGCTCGGCGAAGACAACACACAGAATAGAGGGGCACAACAATTAATAAATTAAAAGACACGGTAAAATAGAATAAATCGACATAACAATTTATTTATGCAAATTCCCCTCCCTCCGCGCCACAGGCGCTCTAGTGGAAGAGAGAAAGATAGTTGCGAGCAGCGTGCTGTGCTGCGTAGGCCGTTCGTCATTTTTTTTGTATTGAGGAATACAAAAAAAATGACGAACGGCCTACGCAGCACAGCACGCTGCTCGCAACTATCTTTCTCTCTTCCACTCGACAAGCTTTCAATACATTCAATAAACGCGAGTTCTCAGTCGCCCACTGGTCATTTCTCGTACTCGACTTTTATTCGCACCTCGACATAACGAACTCCGCTCGCCGCTCGCCTTAAACCAAGTCGCGAAATCAGATTTAGGCACTCGCAAACATGGCCGCCTCCGTTCTACCACCGGTGGTCGAACCTCCAACGTGCCACGAACAATTCTCGCCACCACTCCCAAATAATTACGCCTTTCGGTTCAATAATTACCACCTCTTAACGATGCGACCTCCGTACATCTCACGACGCGACAACTCCGACGCACTTACTCGTAACAATTGAACGCCGAACCCCGAACACCACCACCTACCTCATGGCAAGAATTGACGCTGGTAGCCGACAGGCTGGTTCCACTTACACGGGCGGTCGTCGCTCGTACGTCTTTCCTCAATAAATCAGGCTCTGAATCTCTCTTTCATCCTCTCGCACGTGGCGCAACTCGAAATCTCGTCTCCCTCAATTCCAACACAGCGTGGCACGAACGGCAAAATGACTGGTTTCTCCGGATAGCTCGCAAAAATACATCCTATCAGGGATACGGCCAGGCAATGAGTGAGGCCTTCTTCTTCCTCCGTCGGCTTCCGCCTTCTTCTCCAAAGGTAGGGGAATGGTCCTATCTCCGTCGCTCTCGTGTCATCGCTATCTTCTCTCTCTTTCCGATCGTGATTGTTGCGTCGATCTATCCGCGCTTCTTGTCGCTACTCCTATTCGATTCGTAATTCAGTCCTGGCTCTATTCCTATCGCTGATGGAATCGCCAATCTCTGATACCTAATCTATACATGTCGGCGCTAATTGGGCGCCGACCTAATTTCCGTCGCCGACACTAACTTCCACCTCTGGCGCGCGCAATTTAAATACGTAATTTCGACACATCGAATTAACGTAACAATACTAGTGTAGCATATTTGTACAAAGTCCCTGAGTCTCGGGTGCTAGGGACTTTCGTGCCGTAGGGCGCCGTTCTACACTGGTAATTGACCGTCGTGTAATTCTCGGTGACTCGAGTCTGCGCGCACGTCATCTCGCGCCTATCTCTCTCTCTCTATCCTTCGTTCGCTGTCTCTCTCGCTCTCGTACACCGCGCAACCGCTTCACTGCGTATTTCGGCTGGGCGCTCCCGTCGCTGGTTGCACCCTGGCGCACACATGTAGTGGTGCGTTATCCCTTGCGTTAGCATTGCATAGGGGTCGCGTCGCATCCGCACGCATACACCGTCGCAGAGGGCTTGTTCGTGCGTCAATGTCATCTGCTACGCGCGGTCTAGCTGTCGCTTCTTCCTCGTCGTCTTCCTTGCAAGTCTTCTTCGTCGTCGTCGCTGCAGCTCTTCGTCGTCATCGACGTGTCTACGCGAATGTGCATCCACAGATGATTATTCATACGGGTGCCGCTCGCTGGCATCATCGTCGTCGTCGCTTCGTTGGTGGAGATTGCAGGCCGGCCCAGTGCCTGCCTGCTCGGTCGGGGTCGCCTCCAGGCTCGCGTTGTGCTGCACGCCGGTCCTGTCGCTCCTCAAAAACAAACGCGAATCCCCCCTCGTTAATAAATTAGAATTAGATCAACCCCTCGTGGCGGTGGTGGCGAGCATCGTCGCCGCGGACTCGTTGCCCTCGCAGTGCGGTCTAACCTACAAACGGCGCCGGGAAAATAATCGGGACGGAGTGCATCAGTTTATGTTTGTTTTATTTTTAGTTGTTTCTTGTGAGGCCACATCAGCCTCACAGTTATAATATAAATTATGACTGAATTATTTTATATTATGTTCTTGCGATTGAATATAATAATGCAACCTTGGAAATATTCATCTAACGCCATCTATTATCTTCCATCTCAATTGGCGATATCGACAAAATGACAAAACCCCGTATAGTCGGTATTCTCCGTAACCTTAAAAACATTTTTTTCCGAGATCATCGGGGACCAGAGTGAAGTTGCCGCACTCTGTTCGCCGCTCGGTAGCGTGACGACGACGAACCCAACTGGAACAGTCATCTTAGACATGTAATTTCGGCAACGACCATGAATAATGAATATTTCTAATATTTATTACGAAAGGATAAAAATATTATCGCTAACCAAAAACGACTATTTCGAATTATTTTTATTCCGTCTACAAGAATATGGCAGAAATATTCGCTAAAAACATTCATTTCGGAAAATAAGTTTTTTATCTTTTGAACTAAAACTTTTATATTAATTCTGGCTATACCATTGAATTCTACTTACAACTTAACATCGAATAAGACCTGCTGCACTTCTATTTTTCTATCCAGTTCCGAATAAACTGATTTGCAAAGTGGAGCGTTGGGGCTGTGTCACACTGTATATGTATTGAAGACTATGTAAATTTGTTTTACGTAACATTTGAATGACTTACTTTCTATCGTTTTTTGCATAGTCTTCAATTTAAATTTCCTTAATATTTATTTGTACAGTATTGGTTAGTGATTCATGAATGAAGATTGAAAAGTGCAATTCAGCATTTTTAGTTCATTCATGACAAGGTTGAATGAATTCTGAGTGTGAGCGATGTAAATGTGTGTGATTCGCGGAGAATGGGACGTGTCAACATCCGTGGGCCGCGGAAAATATGACTATTGTACATTTTTAAAATTTCTAAATATCCTTTTAGTTTAAAATGCAGTACCAAGACTTGTATCATTTTAATGTTAAAAAAAAAATTATGTTTATTTCTGGTCTTACCTAACAGATTCCTGTGTCCTTAATTCTTATGATATTTTATTTATCCTTTATTTAATATTATATTGATTTATGTGTGTTCGATCCGCGGAATTCGGCCTATGTATAGGCCCGTGGGCCGCGGAAAAATAAAATTCTTTGGTTTTAAAATTTAACCCTTAAACCTTAAATATAAAATATAAAGATAAATCTTCTAAATTATTATTTTTATTTGTATTTTCTTTTGTTTCTAGTATATTTGGAGGCGTTTTCATTGCTTTTGACTCGTGAGTTCTTTATAATCTATGCATATGGAAAACGTATTTTCATTTCTCGCTTTTTAATTCTGCATTATGCAATAGATAATCTACTCTTAGTATTTCATAGAGCCCTTCGTATTCGTCGACACATTTTTCGTTCCTAGCACCTTTTTGCATATAGACCATTTCTCCTTGTCGAAAATGTCTAGGATTTATGCCTTTGTCAAAGTAATTTTTTTTATCTATATTTCGATTGACGGAAGTTCATGACTGTTAAAATTTGCCATTGCCCGAGGTTTTGTATCGTGTCAGCTAAATATTCGTCGTGCGTCAAAAGCCTTTTACACGACGGAAAACTCGACGACGAACGCTCTCTATACCCGAATACTAGCTCGTGAGGCGTGTAACCCGATCCCTCGTGTTTCGCTGTATTATACGAATACATAGCGAGCGGAAGCCTCTCATCCCAATTTTGATGATCTTTCACATTTTTTAAGTACTCCTTTAATGTGCTATGCATTCTTTCTATGCTACCATACAAATGCTTTCAATGTTTTGGCTCAAAAAATTTGGACCTTGATCTGTTCGAATAGCTGCTGGGGATCCAAAATAACTAATTAATCTATTCATCATAGTACGAGTTACTTCTTGAACTGTAGCTAGCAACAATGGGGCAGCTATGAAATATTTTGCCAGCGCATCCTGCATAGTCAAAATCCATATCTTTCCGTTTTTGTAGGTTTTAGAGGCCCGTAAAAATCTAGGAATACTGTATCAATAGGTTTAGACATTGTATCCGTGACTACCATGGGCAGTCGTGTTTCTAGTTTCGTTGGTATCAATTGACCTTTTCCTACTATATGCCCTAAATAATTGATTTCTTTTCGTAGAAAAATGCATTTTTTAGGCTCTAAGGTGATATTGGCCTTTTCAGTCTTGTCATCAGACGATCAAATTTGTTTTCGTGTTCTCGCAATGTTTTTGCAAAAATAATTATATTGTCTAGATACACGAAGAACTTTATCCCTTGAAGTCCTGCTAGACCTAGATCTATCATGCGCTGAAATGATTCGGGGCCGTTTTTAAGTTCAATCGCCGTACGCGAATATTGGTAATGACCGTATGGTGTCGAAAACGCTGTTTTATTCGCATCTTTTGGGTCCATAGGTATTTGATGGAATCCCGATTTAAGGTCAAATGTCGATATAAACTGCGCTTGGCTAACTGATCTAAAATAACAGTAATAATAGACAGTGGATATACATCGCCTATTGTTTTAACATTGAGAGCTCTAAAATCAATAACTAGTCGACACTTTTGTTTTCCACTGTCGTCTGTACCCTTTTTCTTGACGGCGAACAAGGGCCATCAGTAGAGCGATGTAGATGGTGTTATAATTCCTGCTTCTACTTGTTTTTCTACGTGCTTCTGTATCACTTCTTTAACGGTAGGCAGGTGTCGAAATTGCTTAGTGCGTATAGATAAATCATCATTAGTCGAAATTATATGGCGAACAACTGTAGTAGCACTCAGATAAATTAAATAAATTTGCATATATTTCCACAAGACTCTTGACATCATTCTTTTCCTCTGCACTTAAACATTCCGTGTCCATAAGTTAAAAAACAAGATCTGCCGTATTAACTGCAGCTGTGGTAGATTCTTTAAATAAGTGTGCGAATGTGATGCCTTCATTGTGAAAACGTCGGTCATCCTCATCTTGAGTGTTCGTTTTTTCTTTCGCGATTTCGCAAACTTCCAATTCCACTAGAGGGGCCTCTATAGTGATTGGTTTGCTGCTTATATTTATATACATTATAGCAGCTTTCTCCTCGATATTCTTGACTACTGCATTTCCTATTACAATGTTTGGATTTTTATCAAGTAAAAGTACAAATCCTTCTCTTGAATCTTGATTTTTCACGCGAGCGTAAATCACGCCGCGAGATCTAGTCAGAATCACAAAAGATTATGGTACCTTAAATGGGATTTTTGTTTCATTGATACAATCCAGACACTGATTTGTAAGGTTTATATCTCTCCCATTTTCTAAAAGAGTTTGCCATCCTAAGAGACATCGGTAATGATCAGAAAATCGTTGGGATCGAGATGAAGATCGAATTTCAACCCTTCTGTAAACGTCGAAACCTTACCTATTGTATGTGCTGTGCCTGGCGTTACTCCATTTATTTTATAAATTACTTTATCGTCTATTTTAACACTACTTCTATGGTTTTTTATTTTTATGAGGCTTATATCGGTCCCTAAATAAAAAACCCGTACTTATAATAGAGACTGTGGGTGGCAATTCACCGCATGTAACTATTCTTATCGTGACATCTTTCATTACTGATTCATTTATCTTGCACTTATTTATATATACTCGTTCGATGGATTCGTTTGTTTGTGCGAGTGTCGAGCCCCTTGCGATTTTAAATCTCCTCCTTAGTCAGTGTTTTGTGCTACATTTGTATAACTATGTTCTTTTGATGACGAACGCTTAGATGTCACCTCGGTCTTGGTGTCACCGATTATTCCAGCGATGTTGTGAACCGTCTCGCGATGTGTAATTAGATACTCCCCGGTCATGGCCTGGCTACTTGCGCTGTCTCTCCGCGTGATCTTCATTCGTTTTCGCTGCGTTAGCATTATTCTCCTGGGCTGGTGGCACCATTTGTATGCGTTTATTCTTAATTGCATTTATCAGAAGATAGCATTTGCTAAATTCGTGGACTGGCTTATTGCAGAATTCACAGTTTCCATCGTATTTCTATTTCCGGCAATCTTTTTCCCATTGACCGTTTCCACGACAATAATTGCAAGTTTCCACAGCTGGCGCTACCCTTACTGTAGCATTTTGGGTGTATAAGTTGTCGTTATGCTCTGGTATTTGATCAGCGTATCGATCTTTTTCGTATTCTGTATAAAAATTGTTTTTCTTTAGCGAATTTGATGTATCGTAGCACGAATGAGGGCTATAGTTCTTGGTTGAAAATTTTGTGAAGGAGGTACGTGTCTTGTATATCCCGTAAACTTGGGTTTCAAGGTTTTTGATAATGCTGTTGCTTTTGCTATCGCGTTAGCTAAATTTTTCGGCTTCTCATTTTACACGCAATATTCCGGGTGATCGTTGAACGCCGCTAAAAGAATTCGAGTGCTTCGCGTTTAAATGTTTCTGTATGATAATCGTAATCAATACCGTCTAGATCAATTGTGCTTTCGATAGCTAATAGGCGTCGATGCAAAAGTTTCTGTTTTCGCAGACCATAATCCGCTACCGGTTCTCCAGGCCTTTGGCCGATATTGACTTCTTGTCTGCCGACGTATCCAAATTTACGAGTGAGATCTTGTAAAAGATTTTCGATTGAGCTATTGCCCTAATCTATAGTCTTAACGTCATACGCTTCTCACGCTTTGCCTTTCGATCTTCAAGCAATGCAATGAATATTCCAATTTTCTTCTATATTTCTATATCTATCCGAAAAATCTCTACAAATTGATACAAACTAAGCTATTCCATCTGGCCTTCTGCTGTATTCCGGAATAAAATTTGCCGCTTGATTAAAAGTTAATGTTTTATTCGCATGGGCTAAATTATAATGTACAGGCATCGTAGTAGGTCGTCTGTCTAAACTAAATGAGTTATAAAATGCCGAAGCTGGAAACCCTTGTTGAAAGGCCTCGGTGTACATTACTTGAGCGGTACCTAAATTTTGCGTATTTTGTAACGAGTCCAGCCTGCCTAAATCGTCCGCCCTTGTCCTGGTTGGAGCCATATTCGGCGGGGGTACGACTATCCAATGGTATCTGAAAGGGGGCACTGGTACTGTTTCTATTCCGGGTTCGGGTTAAATATTTATGATGTGTGGTTCGCCCTTTTTTCGTCTTTACCTCCCCTAACAGAGATTCAGCTCTAAACGTCATATGCGTCGTCTCTGTGAGTCTACTAACCGTCACGTCTTATGAGCTAGAGAAATATGAATTCTGTGGCATTACATTTTTATGGTTTGCCATTTCTTTCTTCGATTTACGCGAAAAACGGGAAAAGATGCTACATTTCGAAATAATGTTGAAAGAAATGCAATAAAATATTTTGATTATTTCAATATTTGTTTTATTTCAAATGTCGACTTAATTACGACAACTCAAGCGTTCAAAGTTACGCGAATAATTTATTAATGTTATTAGATATTGGATAATCCAATAATTTTAGCAAAATTCTCGTTATAGATTTAAATCTATAGTTTCTATGCGAGTTTGTAATTGCTTATTAATTCTTTAATTAAAAATTTAATAAATAAGGGAGACAAAATCCTTATTTATCCTTTATAGACCTAAATCTATAATTCTTTTTAACGTCAATGTATTGACGGAGTCACGAGTTAATCAAGTTACCCTTCCGTTCACGAAAATTTACCCACGGTAAAATGGACAATACATAATTTACTTACCTTAATATGACCAAGACCACCGACAACCAGAATTCGGCGACCCTTGACATCCTCTCAGACAATAGGCCCTTGCACTGAATGGTCTTCATTCAACAAATATTTATCGCGATGTGCAAACACGAATTCTAACCTTACTGGCGATAACCTCACACCTAGCACCAAATTTCTAATGTTACGTTCGGAAGGGACGTA
>UELU01098936.1:0-14735 GCA_900490025.1 Megastigmus dorsalis
GCACCTGCGATTCGTTATGCATTTGACTTTGGTGATTTGCACTACACGCTTGGGTCAGAACTGTAAATTTTCTTTATGTTAATTTATTATGTTCTGTCCCATATACTTATTTTTAGAAAGTGTGAGTGTATTTATTGGCGTGAACGAATGTGTGGTAGGATGAGTGAATGTGTTATTGTGCTGTAAAGTTTTTTATATTCTTTTAACCAACAAGACTGATAGATATTGATCGCTTTTTATATTAAATTTGTTTATTTGTATTTTAATTAAGACGCTCTGTGATATTACTTTAAGTTATAACTACTCGATGACTGAAATAATGTAGGACTGAATAACCTGTGATATCATAGAAAGACTGAAAACATGACTGCGAAAAACCAAAAAATATGAAAATGTATAATCTAAAGAAAAATCAATATTGTATAAACATGTATACTTTGTAAACCATTACAAATAAACTTATATCTATCCATCTCTCTCTCTCTCTCTCTTTCTCTCTTTATAAGTTTATTTGAAATCTAGCGAATGAACTTTCCCTTAAGATCATCCACTACGGTTCGCCGCATCATACCACTAGTCTCACACATGGATTGACATAATGCTTGTAGACGATATAGTTACTGTACGTGACTATGGGAAAAACTTGGCACCTTTTCGCAGTAGACACAACATTATCGATGTCACCATCGAACTTTGTATTGTTTCTCCCCCAAAAGATGTTTAGTTTTAGAAATTATCGCAAGATAAATTATGAGGAGCTAAATGAATTGTTGTGTCACTGAGACTGGTCGTCATTTGACCCAAATACTTGAGAGTCTGACTTTGACTTAAATGGAGCACTTGAATGTCTTAGTTCCAATCTCATGGCAGCTATAAGAGAACTTGCTCCATTAAGAAGTATAATTTCTCGAAAATATAAGGCAGCATGGATTGGGACTGAGCTTCAGCTTCTGATCAACAAACGTAACGCTACGTATAGACGGTATAAAAGGACTGGGAGTTCTGCGTTGTTAGATGAGTTTCGACGTCTACGCAATAAGGTCGAGGAGTGGATAGATCAAGCACGTACCTCTTTTTTAAGTAATCATTTAAACGATGCCCTCGATCAGAAAAAACGGCCACTTGCCTAAGAGCAAGGAGGAGTTACATGGTTTTACATCGGACGAGTTTAACGCCCACTTCTCGGGTGTGTCAGTCACACCTAATGAAAGTATAGAAGATGCAAGAGAGGTCAGTTGGTTGCCTTGAAAAAAAAGTCATCTCCATCGGATTTTGGTCCCATTGCCCTACTGTGTTTTCTCTCCAAGGTACTTGAGAAGCTTGTACACTCCCAAATAGCAGAGCACCTTGCTGCAAGCGGAATTCTTGATCCTTTTCAAGTAGGATTCAGACAGCATCACAGTACCCAGACAGCCATGCTTAAACTTACAGACGACGTACGTATAGGCGTTGATAGAAGAATGATAACCTTGCTGTTGCTCTTTGACTTCCGCAAGACATTTGACACCATCTCTCCTTCGAGACTGTTGAGCAAACTGCACGATCTCGGTTTCTCGAAATCCGCACTCCTGTGGATTAAATCTTACTTAGAGGGCCGCACACAATGTGTTTTTAGTAAAAGTAGTGGTTGTTCTTCGTGGGTCGGTGCTCGGTCCTTTGCTCTTCAATCTCTATATGAAAGACCTCAAAGACCTCTTTAATCGTGGGACGGTCAAGCACATACTATATATTGATCACCTCCAAATTTACATCGAAACACCAGCTGATAAACTCCTGAAAGGAGTAGCTCGCCTGTCTGATGCGGCACAATTGGTGTCGATGTGGGCCGAGCGCTTGTACTTCCGTCTCAATGCTGGCAAGACCAAAGCAATTTTATTTGGTTCACGAAAATACGTCAATGATTTAGTCACAGTGGGATTGCCAGACATTGACATGGGGGGTGGAGCACTCATGCTTTTTTCCGACACCGTTGTTATTCTCGGTGTTATATTGGACAGCAAATTAACGTGGAAACTGCTCGTTGATTCTATAAATAAAATGGTCAATAAAGCCCTTTACAGCCTGCTCATTATAAGGGCATGTACCACCGAGACTTTACGCAGACGACTGGTTGAAGCCTTAGTCTTACCCCATCTTGACTACTGCACTGTAGTGTAGCTTGATGCGTCCGACGAACAGAGAATACAATTACAGAGACTGAGTAATGCATGTGCGCGATATATTTATGGTGTTAGGAAGGACGAGCACATCACCCCCTATAGAAAGCAATTGTGCTGGTTGCACGTTGACAGTCGGAGGATGTATTTTTCCGCCATCTTAACGTATACAGTCCTTCGACTCATGAAACCGGAGTACTTAGCGGCATTTTTTCATAAGCACCAGTCCAGGGGCACTAGCAGGGGTGATGCGCAAGAGCTCTCGATACCGAGAGTGCGTACGGAGACTGGAATGAGATCCTGCCAGGTGCGGTGTGCGCGCTTTTGGAACTCTCTCCCGGGCTTTCTGCGCAACCTACCATCTTTGCGCGTTCAAGTCGGCGATCTATGAACACCTTTTTGGCCTTGATGCTTAGTTCCTCCCTCCATGGGCTACACTTGCGGCTCATTGATTGATAATATTCAGTTTATAGACTTACACGTCACACTTTTTGGTCAGACCTTAATTTTTGTTATTAATTTAATTTATTTTGTCTGTCTCATATACCTTATTTTTAAAAAAGTGTAAGTGTATATATTAGTGTGACAGTGTGTATAAATGGGATGAGTGAATCTGAATTTTACCTCTTGACAGATAGACATAGACCGAATTATTTATATTTTTGTATTACGTTTATTTTTATTATTTTATTTATAACGCTCTGTGATATTACTATTTAATGTACTGAAATATAAGACTTAATTATATGTATTCTAAGGCTGTGATATCATAGATGAAAGAAAAAAGACTGATTGTAACGAAGACTGATGTAATAAAGACTGATTATGATAAAATTATGAAATATGTTGTACTCTGGGGCTTTTAACCGCATTACTTTTGAAATCTTTTACAAATAATCTTATATCTATCTATCTATCTATTATAACGGGGGAATTTGACTGGGCGTGGGAGCCACGTGGTAGCTTCCCACCGTTTATAATTAGGAGGCAAATGTCAGTATATTTCCCGTCTAAATATTTATTAATTATTATAATGACGGTTTGATATTTCTCTGCACAGGCAGATTTAAATCGGGGCGCCAGGCACTGTATTTTTTAGATTTATTTCATACGATTACTGAAGGGAAAGTGTTTAAATGCGCGACTAGCGATTTAGAGGCAGAGTCGTGAGGTCGAACGGTCAGAGACGTTCGAGCTGAGTTTCGAGTTGGGGACAGAAACGTACACACACATGCAAATATATTCAATAAGAAATATAAATAAGTTCACACTCGATAATTTGGAGTTTCTCCTTAACACTTTAAGTCCTTTAATAGGCAAATAAATAATTACAAAAGACCTCTGGGAGGCATACTATTTCAATTGAACAAATAAAAGATAAGCAGTGTGTCTAGCGGAATAGCCGAAAGCCTGTCGCAGGCACTCTATGTATTTAAATGACTCTACTACAAATTTATTTTACATGAAATAAGCTTTTAAATAATTGCCTTGAAGAGCCCTTCAATACGCTTGACAATATTTTTGAGTCGCTTGGCTCACCAAATTCAGTGTTGTTGCACCTCAAATCTCGAGCTTACGGTTACGTGCGCGAGAAATTAATTAACAAGAAAAACTACAAACGCTCGAGGACGAAGACACTGTAGAGCCAAGTTAAAGCCACAAAGTAGGCACAAAAATTATGAATTGAATTTAATAAAAGAAACTGAAAAACCGCGTAAGGCAAATCCTACCTTTTTGTAGCTCCTGCTAGTATCAAAACAATTTTAATCAGACATCGGGCCTGGATAAGCGAGGCAGGTAAATTACAATTTTAAAATCCTACTCCTTAAACAATTTTAATACATTAATAATTCCAAACGAACGAGCGCTGCCAACAAACGGGCGCTATCACTTTTCGCGAAATGAACTTTTACGCGATATAAATGATCAGAACTACGCGGCGCGGAAGAATCTGGAAAGGGTGTTGTCCGTTCGGCAGCCAGAAGAGAAGTCGCCAAGGTAAATGTCACCAAGTCCGTCAAGGCCCGCGGCACCTTGGCGCTGCTATCTCGTCGCTCGCTGATTGATGCGCTCTAGTTCGGCACCACCTCGGAATGTTGTTGTGTCTAGCATCCTTCTCTCTCGCTCCAATGTCCTTTTTCCTTGCTGCTAGTACAGGCATTACAAGTATCGTTTGTGGAATTTTCCATAATGTTCGAATTTAAAAATATTCCAATTCGATACTGGGACTACTATGTGCCATCAGGCAATACTCAATGGAATTTTCGGCAGATGGGTGAATTAAAATTCGTAGGCAAGAAGAGCGAGGCATTAGAAAGCCTATAATGCTCTCTTGCATAAACTGCAAGAAAATATTTTGGAAGCCCCTTTTTTGAGATGAAAAAGGGTGCTTTTCAGAGAGTTTCAAAAGAGAAAAATAATAATGACATGGAGGCAGAGGCAAAAAGAGAGATAAAAAAATAAGAATGCGTAACTTAGGCATTTGCAACATGTAGATGTTCTGAGCGACGGAGCGGCGGTTCCTGGAGGTTGCCGATGTACAGGAGACCTCTCCTGTTTACACCTCTACGCCGGCCAGGATCGACATGAACAGCAGCGTCTCCGATATCTCCGCCGTACACACGTGTATATCATCGACCATGGTCGATCTGATTGGCGCGCAATTTGAACTAATTGGTAGAACATTGGTCGATTTTTAGTCTCGGATTGAGAGGAGACCTGATAGCGTTGATTTAAATCTTCCAACTGACACACCAGCAGTGAATCAGCTGGTAAGTGATCTTTGCGTACAAGTCTCCTCTCTTGAGCGAAAATTGGACTTGCAGGTAACCCAGCTGGAGGGCCTGCATAATGATCGGCTCATGTTACTGCAAGAAAACTCCGTATTAAAGGATCAAGTTAACTCCCTTTTGCGCAAGATATCGGCCATGGTCGATGACATCTCGCTTTTAACAAAACGATCTAGTAATTTAATTAATAATGACGTATATGATAATGTAAATAACGAGTCGCAGGTTTTTGTCTCTTTGGGCTCCGGAACCAAATCTGCACCGTCTCGCCGCTCCCTTCAGGAGAACTGTACCGCTAGTCCTGGCGCCACGGGGGTTCCCGTGGCCGATTGAGGTCCACTCTTCTACCAAGGTTTTTTTTATGTATTTTTTCCTTCTGAATCCGAATTTCAAGGGTAGAAAGTTGTAAAAGTGGCCATTAAATTGTTATTAACAATTTAATTGTTTAAATCGCTATATCTTTTGTTGTTTAATAGCTAGCAGAGTCTAGTTCACGTCAATTTGTTCATTTTTAAATAACGAATCCGTTGAACTTAGTTTTTTTAAAAAGGTTATACAGATCGAAAGTTATTAGAAATTTAGTGCAAATAGGTCCCGTATTTGGTCATTGCGCTCACTCTTTTGATTGTATCTTCTGTTCTAATATATATTTTCCGACTTATAAGCTTTTATTTTAAAGGTTAATATTTTGCCTATCAAGTAAAAGAATTATAATATACTAAATTTTATGTTAAACCATAATTTATGTCACCTAAAGCTATAAATTATGTAAAAAAATACCAAATTATTTTGTTTATAACGCTATAGAAACTATGTTAACAGCAATAGCGATATTTTAAATAGGTCAAATTGTTGGTATTTTCATCAAGAATGCGCTAGATTTGATTTCGTTCAAATATATTATTTGGAACAAAAGTTGTTGCAAGTTACGCGATCATTGAATTTGTACCTGTAAGCGTTGAGATAAACGCTATTTACGTTGCTGTTGACGCGTTTCCTATTTATCGTATATCTCGTATTCTATTTGAAATATTGTATCGTAGAAAAGCTTTTTTTGATGTAAAAACTCTATCTGATATTACTTATAAGGTTTGAGACATATTTTAAGACTGATTCTGAGACTGATCAAGTTATTATGCCTGTGATATCATAGAAAGACTGAATGCAATTTCCTATAAGACTGGTAAAGCGTATTATTGTAAAAGTTATTATCTGAAATGTATTGTTATACTCGATTGTTATGTCATTTTTGTATACTTATACAAATAAAAGAAAGCTATCTATCTATCTATCTCTCTCTCTACATGCTCACCTTTGCTCACACTGCTCGACTTTGGCTTGATCTTCATATACGCGATCGCGCTTGTGTTGCTGCTGCGACGACAATCCAAACACAATAATTTCTTTTCGCATCTGCTTTGATTTTACTGAAGCCATGAACGAGGCATGACCAGTCCTTTTGAATTTTGTACACTATACAAGTACGGTGTTAGTACGCGACTGTCTGTCGCAGAACGCATAAAAATTTTTCTGCTCCATATCTACAGTGTTGCCCTCTTGCTGAAATAATTAAATCATTCGACCGCGACGATGTATAATGATGAGCACTTGAGTATAGTGCTGGTAGCAGACGATTTCACAGTTGCACCCAACACACTTCAGAGCGTACCGACAGTAGGATCGTCCAACTGCGTATAGCGCATTGAGGAAACCCCAGGGAACAAATTTAATAATATTCATCGATTGATCTGAAATTGCTCCGTATATCGATATCATTTTTTTAAATTGATGCATTTAATATTCTTCAAAAAAAACAAAAAAAAAACTGAAAGTCTCAATTTTTGGTGAAAACGTGGTACAATGTATAATAAGTGTCGCAAATGCACAGCAGAAACATCATTGTAGAACCGACCCTAAGGTGTTTTGTCAATAGAAATAATTATTAAGTAAGTAAAAAAAATAAATAAATAAAAAATAAATATGAAATAAGTAAAAAATAAGTAAAAAAAAGTGAAAAATAACATAAGTAAAAAATAAGTACAAAATAAGCTTACAGTTTATAATTTTGAATCTGTTTGACGTAGAAGTGAACTTAACCCATTTCTTCACAAGCGGCCATTTTATGGTTGATTATTATAATGTATTTCTGATTCTTCATCAAATTCAAACCGTTATTTTGAAATTTTCCAATGGAATTTTCAAAATTCTGACTTCAGAATCGTAAAGAGTCGACAATTTTACTTCGGAAAAGTGCTATTGGTTATTATTATTTTTGTTTCGACAATTTTTTAGGCAAAAAATCAATCGACTATAAAATGGCCACTTGGGAAGAAATGGGTTAATGTTATAAAATCAGTGCAATAAGTGCACATATTTAACAAATGTATGTACTTAGATTGTATAGTTTGAAACTTGTTTAACATGCATAGTTTTATCACTGGCATTTCTCAGTAAAATGTATTTCTTTTATAAAGTATATTGGCTATTTTTAATGTTGCCAGATATTAATAATATTGAATGAAATTATTCAATAATTATTTGATTTTAAATTATTTAAATACATAATAATTATTAACTGCACGGACGGTAGATGCATTTAATGTGGAAAGTGGTGGAGCTGTATGAGCAGAAAATTTTTTCGTATGAATATATGAATTGTGTACTGAAGAGATGCAAGAAATCTTGTTGTGTTTCTAACGTATTATATCATTCAATTAAATATTGACATATTCAATTATATTTTGAATTATAGAAAATAAACCGAAGAAAGCCATATATTTCAACTATAGTTACTATATCTCAACTATTATATATCAACTATTATAATTTTATGCCTGTGGTAGCGATCAGTAAACACGATTTTTAGTGAACCTGTAGATATATTTAATCTGCATGATTAGTCGTGTGGGTTTAAGGCGTCATGTGACTATAGGCACGACTCTGGTTCCAATCTGGACCATGTCAATTTTTTTTCGCAAACATGTTTAATATTCTGCTAAAACTAGCTTATTAAAATATTATTTATTTATTTATTATTTATTAATACCTAAAGAAAACATACAATAAAATAGAGCAGAGGAAAATCATTTCCTGTTTACTGGTCTGACTCTATATAAACTAAAAGACTTACAAACTAAAATACTAAAATAACTCATCACTGTTGTATTCTATGCAAAGGGCACTTCGCGTCTTAATTCCTAGTAACATAGTTACTAGGTTAAGTCGTGTGTGTAAATTTGCATGTATCATATATATTGTAGTTCTTCATTTCCAATACCTAATCAACATTGCACTTGCTTTTGTTAACATCTCTGTTGATGCATTCCTGCTTCTTTTGTATATTTCTTTCTCGAAGTTGTTTCATCGTGCGGGACAAGAAGAAGTGAAAACAATTTCATCTACTACTATTATATCGTTGAATTTCGGTTGTCTCGATATAGGCTGCATTGAATTGGTGAAAGTTTGTGTGCCTCTAACTCCTCTATAAAAATATAATAGTGCTTTGTTATTTCCAAGGTAATTTATATCTCCATATGACATTCTATATTCATTGTTTTGTTTAATTTGTTTTCCTGGAGGATTAGGGATTTGATTTACTAAAATTTTATTTCTATTTTCTGTTGCTATTTCATCTATTCTTGTAAAGATTTCTTCTATAGGTTTAAAATCAATTTTAATGTCATCAGAACCTTCTCCTTTTCTGTATAATGTTGGTGTTTTATTCCTTTTATTTTTGGGTAGTGACATAAGTAATAGTTCTCTTTAGTAGTTATTTGCGTAGAATGGACAAGTCTGGTTTCGTTGATGTTTTTGATGGTTTCTTCAGCTATATTAATTGCAATGTTGATAATTTCAGTATGGTTCGATTGAATTTTCTTCTAGTTATAGTTAGATATTCTGCAATGAGATCTATTATAGTGTAATTTGCAGTTACCGTGTGCACATGTATATGTTCTTACGTCTTGTATTAGTTTATCTGTAACTATCACATCCCCATGGACTTCCAATGTAGAATGTGATAATGCTGTGTTCCTTGAATGTATTGTGGTTGAGTATAGTAAATAGTATTTTAATGTGTAACAGTCGTCGTTCATTAATTTACTCTAATCCAATTTTTTATGTTTGTTTTAAGGCTTGTTTTGTTGTTGATATTCTTCAATTTACTCGGTAGTTTATTAAAGTTGGTTTTTGCTCGTATACAACTATTTTTTATACTTATGTTTCTGAGGCGTCTAGGGATTTGTATGCTTTTATTTCTTGTTGGGTTGTTAGATTCTAAATATTTCTCTTGTAAGACCGTGCAATGGTAAATTAGTGATTCATAGGTAAAAGTTTGTTTAATATTTAGTGAATTTTTGTCAAGGATAAAGTTGTTCTTGTTTACTCATTTCAATAATATATTTTGTAAATTTTGTAAACATCTTATTCTACCTGCATATGCCCCTCACCAGGCCAGTATACCATAAGTAGCTATACTGTGAAAAAGTGCATAATATAGCATTTGTAAAAAGTGAAAGTGAGGTATTTATTTTTATTGTAAACTTTATTGATGTGTACGTTCCATCTCAAGTTACTGTCGAAAATAACTCCAAGATATCTTGCTTCATCTACTCTTTTTATGTTATTACCCTGGACGTTTATGTTCAAATTTTTCGGTGTGGTGTTACAATGATTTCCAAATTCCATATACACTTTTTTATCTGTATTTACAGACAATTTATTTAGTGCTAACCAATTTGCTGTTTGTTGTAAATAGATGTTCATTTTAGTTTCAACCTCTAGCCAGTTGTTTCCAGTTGTTATTATTGCAGTGTCGTCCGCGTATGATAATATTGTGTTTTCAGGCAAAGAATTTAATAAATCATTGATATAAATGATAAATAGTAATGGTCCTAGTATATAGTACCTTGCGGATCTCCCTTGTTGATACTTTGAAATTGCTGTTATAATTGTTAACTTTGACTCTTTGTTTTCGATTATTTAGATAACTTTTTATTAGGTTGTGTGCGTTTCCCCTAATGCCATAATTATACTAGTAAGTAATAGTCTAGTAAGATTTGGTGATCTACTGTGTCAAACGCTTTTGCTAGATCCAGGAAGGTTATTGCTATTGGATTACTTGTGTCCAGTAGATTGTAGATTATGTTTGTAATTTCGTGTAACGTATCTTTTGTACCTTTCCCTTTTCTGAATCCAAATTGTTTATTGGATAATAAGTTGCACTCAATACAAAAATATGCTATTCTTTTATGCAGTAGTTTTCAAATATTTTGGAGATGTTTAATATTAAAGATATAGGTCTGTAGTTTGTTGGTGAATGCTTTTCTTTTGTTTTATGAATCGGAATTATTTCATCTAGTTTTAGATCTTCTGGCCATATTTCCTTTTCTAGGCATTCATTAAAAATGTATGCCAAACGAAAGGAGATGCATGTTGCCAGTGTTTTTAATGTTTTGGCATTGATTACATCAACTCCTCCATTTTTGTTTCCCATACTTAGTATAATTTCTTGTATCTCTGTGTTGTTTGTTGGTTGTAAGAAGATAGTTTTTTCATTCATTGGTGGTAATTTAATGCTCTAATTCCATGGTGTTTGTCTTTTGTCTACTAATGTTTTGCCAATATTACAGAAAAATTTGTTCATATGATCTGCTATCTCTTTAGGATTTTTAATTTTTTTATTTTCGTTTATGATGTAGTTAATATTATTATTAATTTTAGAATTTTTTCCAATTTTGTTGTTAATTATTCTCCAGAGATTTTTTGGATTGTTAGAGTTTTTTCTTATCTGCTCTTTATCGAATTCTTCTTTTGCTTTATTTATGATCTTATTATGAAGTTTAACGTAATTTTTATACTCTTTTTTTTTATTTTGATTATTTTGATCATATTTCCAAATCTTTTAAAGTTTTTCCTTGTTCTTGCATGATATATTATTTATTATTTTTATTTACGTATTGGCTTTAATTAGACATATTTTAATTTTTTCCGTTAGGTTATTGAGTGCAATATTTGTATCCGAGATAATAGTGTGTGTTTATCCAGTTGATTATATTAGCTATGTTGTTTAACTTGTTGTAGTCTAATTTTTTCCAGTCTAATTTTCCTTGTATTTTTTCATTTTCTTTATAGACATAATAATGGGATAATGATCCTTAAATGGCACTTGTAGTAAGTAATTCTTGTAATTTATGTTATTTAATTTGATAAAAAAATTGTTAATGCATGTTCCATTATTATTGTTGATATCAGATGATCTGGTTATATTCTTGTGACCTGTGCAGTATCCATTCATTAAAATTTCTTGTAGGAATTCTTGGTCAAGTGGATCTTCATTTTAGATATCACAATTAAAATCTCCGATTAATATATTATTTTAAAATTTTTTATTATGCTTCAATAAATCTTTAATGTTTAATAAAAATTCTGTCTTATGTATGTCGTGAGATCTATAAATTGCTGATAATACTATTACTTTCTTATTCACTAGTATAATTTTGGAGTTAATTATTTTAAGTTTGTTAATCTGTAGGATCTAAGTTGATTCAGTAAGATTATCTCTAAAATAAATTACTACTCCGTCCGATCTATTTACTCTACTATTATAATACATTTTGTAATTTGGAATATTGAAAATTTCATGATGTTCTAACTTCCATGTTTCAGTGCAAACAATGATGTTTGGTTTAACTTTTAAATTATTTAAAAATACTAACAATTTATTGTAATTTGCATTTAAACTTCCAACATTGATGCATAGTATGCATTCCTTATTATTAATTAGATGTGTGTTTAAACTATCGAGGCTGTCTATTATTATTTCTCTGTTAGTAATTTCATCATATATATCATTTTCCTTACTATTAAGCATTAATCGCTCTTGGTACCATATACGCTAATGCCGTAGTTGAGCCTGCCGATCTGGCACATCTTTGCCTGTTGGTATTATTGCGTTCGAATGCACTTACCGCTTGTTGTGGGTGCGGGCGCACTACCTTACCGAAGTAGCGTTGATACGTTGGCTCTAGCGGGTAGTCTATTGATTCAATGAATTTTTTAATTTTGTTTTTTAGCATGTTGCATTTATCACTATCTAATGCCGAGTGGTTTGTGTCATAACTTGTGTCGAATTTCCTGTTCTGATATTCACAATTTCGACACTTAAAAGTCTCTGAGTTGCATGTCTGTGCCGTGTAATTACCTGTACATTGCTGTTGTCTGTTCTTGTTTTCACGAATTTGTTTGTATATGCTAGGTGTTACTTCGTGCTGTTATTAAATTTGCTTTATTGGCATATGAATGAATAACTTTACAATTCCCATCACTGTTGTTAAAATTCCTTTGATCTATTGCTATTATTTTCATTTTCGGATTGCTTATTTGTTCTTTCTCCCCATCTACTGTCCGCACCTTGCCGAAGGCTGGCTTCACTGCTAGCCGGGTGATGGACTTACGGGAGTTGCACTTCCACTAATGAGTGTGTGGCATGTATGCGAGTGTTATAAATGCTGAACAAATGCGTGAGTACCTGTAAAATTGCACGGAGCGGAGATGGGCTGCAGAAGTAGAAAGGGCAACTGAGTACGTACACTGCATGCCAACCATAGTCAGAGACGTAGGTTCTATAGAGACGAAGGAAGGCACGCATACCATGAGACCCCTATAAACGGGAGTTCTCTACGGGGCGAGATCACACGCAGAGCAAAAGCTTCGGGTAATGCCCCGTAAAAAGCGCATAAGAATTTGATTCTAGAAAGAATAAAAGAGACAAGTGCGCTCCTAAACTAATTGCGGACCGCCGTGTTTGCCGTGCGGTGTGACTCGTGAGCTGCCAAAGGAGATCCTGCGGGGGGAGGCGATCTGAGGTGATGCCGACGAGGACCGTACCACCTTTGGCTCCCGCTGACGGCAAGACGGGATACCGGGCACCTAGCCAGCACCGGCTAACCAGCATCGGCTAGTTCGTTTCGTCGCGTGATGCTTGCCGGAAACTCTCCAGAGAGCTGAACACCTTGTTCGGGATGGGAAGCTCGGGAGAGATGAGCTAGCGGGATGGAGCGTGCTATATCACAGCATGATGCATCCAGTCTGAAACCGTCTACAGACATGTGTTGGGGCCATGCCAGCTGCCCCCATAGAGGGGGGGATCCAGGGGATCGGTGCCCATGCTGTGACGAATTTTTATTATTACAGAAAGAATATCAACCTTAAACGAACCAGAGGAAGGGAAAAGAGGAGAGGAGAAGACAGGTAAATCAGCGGCGCTGCCAAGGGTAATCCTTAGAGCGCCGCTACTAAACGTAGAGCCACTGCTCCGAAGATCGGGCAGTACCACCAACGTCGAAGGAGCCACGAGCTAAGCGCGGCGAGCTGTGAAGGAATGGAGGTACAGAGCTGCCGTCCAGAAGGAGAAGAAATGGACGAGAGCGCGCCTCTGCGCAGGCGCATTGCTGTGTCGGAGAAAAAGGCAGAGGAGACTTTCTCCGAAATAAAAAGTCTTCTGACAACTATGCTGGCTGTTCTGAAAACGCAGCCAAACATAGCCAAGGAAGAGAAACAGGGGCTGCCAAAACTGCAGGAGGCAATAGAGGTCCTCGAGACCTCTAGGAAGGAGTGCGGCACTGCGCGTATGCAGGCCGAGGAGTTGGCGCGCATGCGGACAAAAGCAATCTCCCTCGTGAAATCGCAAAGCGCCGTATTAACGGCCCGTCCTCCAGGAAAAAAGCGGCATGCCTCTAGCCCGCCCCTACAAACGGAAGGACGGTCGGAAAAGAAGAGCCGACGACAAGAGGCTTCCACCTCCGAATGGCAGAAGGTGGAAAGGAAGTGCAAAAAGAAGAAAAAGAAAAAGCCAGAGAAGACTTCCGAAAATAAAATGGCGCCCAAAAAGAGAACGGCGGCGAGAAGAAAGCCGGAAGCGATCTTGCTCCGTCCGGCTGAAAACAAGACGTTCGCCGAGGTGCTGGTAACTGCGCGGAGAACCGTCAAGCCGGACAGCACCGGGGTCGAGGTACGATCGGTTCGGCGGACCAGAGCGGATGAGGTCCTCCTCGAGCTAAGTCGACCCCCGAAACTAGAGGCGCCTTCGCGGAGGCCCTCAGATCGGCGGTCGACAACGCCGGCAGCGTCAGGGAGCTGGTACCCAGGGCCTCTGTGGAAATCCGTCCTACCGGACTACACGGGCCACCTTAGGGTGGCAGTGGTATCGGTCGATCAATCCGATCGCATCAGGGTCGGATAGGTAAACTGTAGGATCCGTCGAAGAGTGGAAGTGCCGAGGTGCTATAAATGTCTGGGCTACGGCCACCAGAGCTGGGCCTGCAAGGGCCCAGACCGGAGTAAACGCTGCTTCCGGTGTGGAGCGGAGGGCCATGTGGGTAAGAACTGTAAGTCCGATCCCGACTGTTTCCTGTGTGCCAATGCCGAGGGAGAGACCAAGGTACGGAAACATGTCGCGGGATCGGGCGCATGCGGAGTCTTCCGCGCTGCCCTTTCACAGAACAAGAGAAAATGGCCCTAGTCCTCCAGGGAAATTTGCACAGGAGCTGGACGGCACAAAACCTCCTTGCCCAGTACTGTTCCGAGAAGAACGCTGAGATTATTCTCATCAGCGAACAGTACCGGAACGGATCGGGGTCGGGATGGTATACCGATGAGCTTGGCACTGCTGCCATATGGATAGTAGTTAGTTATACGGTATAGAGAGACACTGAGTGGAGGGGGGTAGGGGAAGTGTCAGTGGTGGGGGTAAAACTCGGTATAGCGCGCGCGAGGTAGAGGGGATGTAGGG
>UELU01098937.1:0-12152 GCA_900490025.1 Megastigmus dorsalis
ACCATTGGAAAGCTGAGGAAAAAATACATCGAAAACATCTATTGGATATTTTTTTTAAGTATATTTTAGTACTGCGAATACGAGTTAGAAACAGCATGATTTGGCGTTCGCGCGCCGCGCTAGGAGAGCTGACGTGAAATGCCTCATATCTATGCCCGAAAATAAGGTATGATAGGCATCAACGTACATTCTACTGTCATTTTTAAAATTTAGCTGTAAAGGCTTTGAGGGTATCTGCACACCATCCATGTACAGACACAAAAAAATTATGTAAAAGTTTTTGAAGTTGAATGGGTTGAGACTTTTGTCACCATTGTAAGCCTTATTCTCCACAAAGTCAATAATGATTCTTTTCGGCAATTGACCGAAAATAACGTTATCTATCGACTTGCGATGAACGCAATTGTGCATGGTTACAGCTTTAACCTTTACACGTGTAAGTGGATATTTTGCTATTGTTCTGGATAAATCTTTCTCGTGAGTCAGTAAAATGAGTGGGTTTATCTTCAATCGTAGAACAAATAGGGATGCTTCGTCAATTTTAACTGTACACACCCCTGAAGAATCCATGAGGCAGAAACTGTCTCGGGAGCGTACAAATCGTACTCTGACCTCGACGCCTCCAAGTAAAAGTCTATCCTGGTTAAAGACATCACAATGCAAATGGCCGATCATATCAATTTTATCATTAGTTATAACATCTCGTCGATTCTTAAGGCCCTTGTTATTATCTTCCATGTTATCCATAAATCGTGCTGTGTCAAAACAATCGCCAAATGAGATTATTTTGCCGCAAGGCCATAATTAAGCAAAGTTTCAATGTACGATCTGTAGGCATAGGCATTATTTGGTAGCGCAATAGGTCTCTGATTAAAGAATACGTCAACCTGAACGAACAGTGAGTGCATAAAATTATTTACAGATCCCACAGTCGCGTCTTCGGGTATTACACCAGTTGGCCATATGTGCACGCGCACACTCAATACTGTATGAGTCAAATCCAGATATTCGACATTTCCCGGAATGGTAAATTCTATTAGCGATTAGTCGGTAAGCGACGATATCGGCTTGTACTGTACCCAGTGAGAATTTTCTATAGCTGCTTGCGTCGTCGGCAATTCAAAGAGCGATAATTCAGACATTAATGATTCACAAGAATGAGTGTATAAAAACGCCATGTTGTGTCAATTTTCAAAAATATCTCGTACAGAGCGACCTTTGTTTATTTTTCCAGTTTGTTTCTTCCTCTTTATCTTATTGCCGTTTCTACAATTTTTCTTCTTCTTCTTCTGCTCTGCTTTTCTCTTACTGAACAAGGACATACTCTGTTCACCGCCACCGCCACTGAGAGAATGAGGTTTCTGTGTCACGCGCCTTCTTTTATACTCCGGTTCATCTACCCTATCTCCACTATCGGCCTTCATTTTAAAAAGTCTCATGCCTCCCTCTCCTATTCGTTTACGAAGTGACTCATTGAGTGGTTTATAATGTATGCCAATGCCATGCACAATGTTGGCAGCACTGTGGATAACCTCTTTACGGGCTTTCGCCACTCCTTTGAGTTTGTTCTTGAGTTTAGGTATTGCGCATCGGTATAGGCCTTTCATAAAGCCGCCTATACCTGCACCTAACTGATAGGGGTATCTTCTACTAGTATAGCCACCAATACCTGTGGTGTGAGTCGGTGAGCTAAAATTAGTAGAATCATCAATCTCGCCATCCCCACCAGCACATTGTTCAATAAATAACTCTCTGTACGGAGACATTTTAACTGATACGCTTGAAGTAAAGTGTCACCGTAAATAGCCCATAGTCGAATGGCACGTAATGGCCGTGTTGATCTCTTATATCTATCTCAATCGACTGAAATGAGAATGATAGCAAATGCACATACGTTGGTGAGGGAAAGTTTGCAATCTGTGTCCTACCGTAAGCATATGCATTTAGCCGAAGAGGTACAGCTCGCAATAAACGTGTGTAAACATCGCCCGTCACGTACGGTTGACAAATACTACTATAGACCATCTGTACAGAAGGTAAACTATTTACAACATTCACGGGTCGGCTGCCAATAATACAGTTTTCTTCCTTATCCTCACAAGATATCAATTGATTATCTTCGAGACCCAGTATTCTGCACAATTTTTCCGATAGCGTAAAAGTATGTATATAACCTGCGCAATCAGCGGTACAATTGCATGTAACTTGTACGTACCCGCCGCACTGTATTTCAAAATACAAATGATCTTTCATATTACTCAGGCTATTTATTTCTGTCAGAAGGGTGTCAATGTCACGATAAATGCCCGGTTTCACTCCTCCGAATCTCTCAATGTCTTCCTCATAGTGCACACGTTCGCCGAAATTTGTCCACGTTTCGATTTTCTCACGTATACAGCGCCCTCCTTCTTATCGCCGCTTATGTGCTGAAATGTGAGAGGTATTTGAATCTCTGTAAGACCCACACACCACTCGCCGAGTAGGCAAAAGTTTTGTGGTAGCTGTGTGGTGAAGTTCGTGGGTGTGCTGTCATGGTAAACATACACACTATTGTTGCTTGATAGAACAATGTAAAATTCGTCCCTCATTGTAAGCTTTCGAAATCTTTAGCTAATATCCAAGAGTTGAATTTTACAGGATACCCTTTCCAACTCACAAAGTATTGTTTTCTTGCCTCTCTACCTTTGCTCTTTAGGATCTTCTCGACCTCAAAAGTATCGTCTGCCAAATTTTTGCTCACTCTGCTTAACTGCTCCTCATAAAAGAAGCCATTAATTTTTTCACCACTGAGATCCTGCACTAAATAGACTACCGGCTGTCGCAAAGAGTCGATTCGAGTAATTTTAAATAGCTCCAATGTCCAGCCACCCTCGTATGCTTTATCAAAGGCTTTCCTAGCACGATTGACGCGCACTAAATGACCAACGCTGTATTTAGGATAACGTGAATGCTTGACACAGTAGCGCCTCCTCAAATTTTGACGGGCTATGGACGCATTATATATGGTTACTTTGCCTGGTACCATTTTTATCCCACTGTGCTATAAATTATTGTAGGCCTCAAGAATATTATCTAGCACGCCAATGTAGCGCCTAGTATGGAAATGTGTAAAATAACGCCACAAACGACCTTTCAGTGTTCTAATAAAGCATTCGGCTACGGCTGCCTTGACATCCGGATCCCGAGCAGTGCGATAAATAATGTTTCTCTTTTGCAATAGCTGCTGTACATCTCGACCTATAAATATATAGGGTGTTGTGCTCTTGCGCTGCCATCGTTATTTTTTTTACTAGAATGCGTTCAAACGCCTCAGCTACAGCTTTAGATGTCTTGTCTAAAAGAGGCTCCGCCCACGCATACTTTGAGAGCACATCTATGACTACAAGTACATAGGTGTATCGATTGTTATAGGTCTTCAAAGATCTAAAATCAGCTAAGTCGGCCTCCCACACCTCGTTAGGATTAAATACAGTCTGTGCAGATTGCGAGAATCCTGAGCGTCGAGCTACTGCGAAACCTGCCCCGGACTATATTTTTTGCTTACGTCATGTAAAACCTTATACCCGCTAGCATGTGATGATGGGGTAGGCAGATCGTAACATATAGAGCGTCTTCCAAGCGTCTTCTCCATCTGACTTTCTCTTACTCACTGACCTTTTATTTCTTCTGCCACGCTGACTTGTAACATGCATTGCTAATGCGTTTATAAAACTTATCGAATGCAATTTTGCTAACCATGCGAAAAACAGTCATCATGGCTGCTGCTTTCTTCTCGCGATCCAACGTTTTGGACAACATACGCGAGAAAGCACGCTCAGCTAATAGGCGGTCAGCTTTGGTATGGCTTTGATTACTTTTATCAGTGTACGCAATATCATGCTCGAGGCATGCCCTGTCTAGTGGATTTATACCTGTCTCACCAAGTGCCAACCGCTTTTCAAGATGCGTATCTGGGCCTAGAAATTCGTAGCCCGGTAAATGCATCTCAAAGAGTTCAATGTGATCAAAGCATTCGTAAAAGATTTAGAGGAGGACGACGGTGTAGACGTGTCGTTTGTAACGCTCTCTACGCGATCTCGTCGTCCTCTAGGTGCATCCATGCTCCCAGTTGCAATTTTGACGGTTTTATCAATCGGCTTTTCTTAGGCTGCAGTGCTGATGCTTTTTGTGCTCATAATTCCACCCCCTCTCCGTGATTTTTTCTTTTCCTATTTTTTTCACCTTTTTTATATGCTAAATAGGACGAATCTGTGTCGTTAACACCGCCACTTGCTCCCAATTCCTCTTCTTTATCATTTGTATCGTAAGGCTCGTCTTGAGACACGAAAGAATCGTCTGATGACGACAATGCTTCTACAGCGTTCCAGAGAATCTTATTACCTACAAATTCCCTTGGCACGTGTGCTTCTCGAAGTATGCGTGCAAACTGATCGTATCCACGCGGTGCTGGCTTATTTCTATGCCTCATAGCATCGTTGACAAGGTCAATAATGTTTTCCCCACGAGTAGCACTGCCATCTATCGATATTACACCGCGATCATCCCATGTGATATTGTCGGTGCTTCACAATAGTTTTATTAAATTTGCAGCATTTCGGTATATTTCATGGGGACGGTCTCGAGTATGTGCAGATTATCTGAGGAATTAGACTCAGTGGCGACGACTTCCTCTACGCGTGTGTTCGTATCGGAGATTTCCGTGTCTGGCTTGCGTGAAATACTGCTGATCGATGCATCTTTCGCAATTATAGCAGCGACAGTAGCTGTTCTACAATGTAAAAATCTCTGCAGTGCTTGCTCGTACATAGAGCATTTTTCCCTCTCCTCTATCGATAAAGTCAAAATTTTACTTATGTCCTCGTCGAGGCGCGATATTACCGTTCCGGGAGTTTGGACACTCTTACCAAAGACTGTACTGACAGGTGCTGTTGTTGTAGCTGGCAAATATCGCTTTACCCTCTAAATGCATTCTTGTGGGATCAAAATCATTTTTCTTGCGTGTTCCATATCGACAATATAGGTTTTATTATTACTGGCACAATAGCCTCCACCTCAACCAGCAAATTTTTGCTTGCCGTCAGACTCCTGTTTGGTGTAGCAAGTTTTCGCAGGATGGGCGCGTGTTTTCGTAATGTACTTCTATACAGTCTGCTGTGAGGAATATTACCCCGCAAAATATTTACAGCGCTTTCACAAATGTAGTTCACGAGTTTGGAATCCGATTTGCGCAGAAGTGCGATCCTCTGATGACTATCGATGTGGCACAAAAGTCTAAATACATCAAAGTATTTTCGCCCTATTGGGCAACGATTATGACTACGTGCTGTCAGACGCATCACAGACGAACGACTGGCACGTCACTCGACGATGCCGTATTTTTTATCTGTCCTCCTCCTTTGCTACCACTACTACGTGGCACATATACATACTGGTACTCGTCAAAAGGAAACACGCACGTGCGAAACCGGCAATTTTCAGGTGTCTTCTGTTTCAGATCTATGAGCAGATAGCTGTACGGTATGGATACTGCATCCATGTAGGCCTCTTGCAAGAATTTTGGCCGTTCCGGGCAGAGCTGCCGTGCTAGGTGTTGTATTTGTGCACGATCTCGTGGATTCTTGAAAATAACTATGTAATTTGAGTTTAAGGAGATTTCACGCTGACCGCGATGAAAGAGGTTTTGTGAAATGAAAATGATGTTCAGTTTATTGTGATGACTGCCCTTGGTAAAAAGATTAGCCACCGCACCGCACGACGATTCCCGCATCAGATCGTCGAGAATCAGGGGTTTAGGTCCTGGATCCGTGGCGTAATCCTCGCTCTTTGGCAGGCCTTCGTGAAATTCAATATTTTCACCAAATTCCTTGTAAGTAGGCTGCCATTCGCTGTAGTAGAGCAATATTCAGTCAAACGGTGTGTCACTCATGCGATCAATGTACTTGAAAAAGTTCTTTGCAAACACCGTTTTACCACACGATGCAGGCCCGCAAATCATCGATGTCCACGGATGCTTCCAGCGCATGTCCATTTTTACGACTAAGCAGTTCATACTCTCGTCGGTTGTACTTGTAAGTCTCTCTCTCTCTCTCTCTCTCTATCTCTCTCTCGAAGAACTTGACGTGGGCGCGCGCGGAAGAGGCACTCCGTCGCAGCTGCTTCGCGCTTGCGCGAACGTCTCTAGCGCTCACCAAAGTCCAGCCATATTGCTCGCATACGCGTACAGTTATAGCGCTAGCCGGAGGTTAACTATATCACTCGCATACGCGAGCAATTATAGCGCTAGCCGGGAGATTAGCCATCTTCCTCGCATGAGCGAGCGGTTATAGCGCTAGCCAGAGGCCAGGCATCTTACTCGTATGCGCGAGTAGCTATAGAGCTAACCAGTGGCTAGCTATATTGCTTGCATAACTAGTGAAACCTCGTATACGCATATTTTTGCTATCTATCAGTGTGCGTGCGTTCGCATGTGTATGTGTGTGGGTGTGTGTGTGTTTTAGACTTTATAGCCGTAAGGATAGCTCTTTTCGGGTGAAACAAAACGCCGTTTAACGTAAATGGGCTCGCAAATTTTACATTCACCCCGTGTTATGACGTTGTGATGTGCTGTACGTCTTATCGCATCATAAGTTACAAACAACGGAGGTATTATGCCCTTTAGGAGTTTGCGCACAGAATCAAACATGTTTTCTCTCTGACCAAACTTGCCCCACAATGAGTTCAGACACAGCTTTGCCACCGACCGTAATCCCGTATTGAATTCGATCCGGTCTTTATCAAGCTTAATGCCCTCCTGACGCTCAAATTCAACAATGTGGCGGTTCTTCAGATCCTGGGCGTTGTTGCACTCTGGTGGATACCCCGAAGCGTATGTCTTTTCGGCAAAAAATTTGTAGATGTAAGCATGAAAGAGGCCACCTCCACCTGCTGTTTTACTAAATTGCGTAATTTTATAAGACCATACTTCAAACACTTTTCTAACAATGTAGCCCAATTCCATTGCTTTTTTCATCTCGTCTGCAACCCACGTATCGATAAAAACTCGCTCCTCCACATCCTCGTAACTGCATTAGTTTTGAGCCTGCGTTTCGGCACACGAGCGGCATAGAGGGAAAAACAGCCTGGTATGCAGTCTTACAGGCAGTACAAGATGATAGAGGCTTCTTGGAGGCAGCACTTCACACATAAGCTGCATATATATAAGTAGGCAATGTCATGCACGAAAAATTATATGAATTGTCTATTATCTTTAATTAATTAGGTCATAACCTACCTATTATCGCTCTATATTGCAGCATAAGCCGATAAGCTAATGATTTATCGATTAGATCTCGTCTGGTAAGGCAGTCTTCGATGATTCTTATGACAGCATCTTGATCTCCACAAATTCGGCGTTTATACATTACATGGTCACGATAGTACGTAAACTACAAAGATCAATAATGCCTCGAAGCTTTTTTAATAACACCGCACCTGTGTAGAGTTTAAAATTTTTTTGCCACTTTTCTTCGCAAACTAGGCGTAATGCCGGTTCTCGCTCCAGTGCGAACCCTAGCACACTAATAATAATATTCAAAATACTTCTCTTATCCATTATTGGTCGATACTGTATGGTACTTTGGTGGTTTTTAGATAAGTGATGCATTTCCTGCTAATATGTCCTCTTTTATACTCATTTGGACCGCTAGATTTTAAGGAAAAGAGGGGATAAGTGCATCTGACCATATAAAATTATGCAATTCCGCATTTTTAATAAGTACTGCGTACTTTATTTAATAAGGATTTGAATTTGAAACCGATTCTTGTATAAAATGTTACATATTAAAATTTAAATTAAGTATTAAATTTAATTTAATACTATTTTATGCAAATCGGCGCATTTAAAAATTTTAATAAGGTAGTAAATTTAATTAAAACCTTATATATATCAGATGAGTAGATTTGTTCCTAGTGGTTTCAAATGTAGAAACCCATCAATATATCTAAAATGTGCTGGAGTACATTTAACTAAAAACTGTGAGGACTCAAACTCTTATTGCTGTGTTAATTGCAACTAAAGTAACAACAAGTTTGAAAAAATATATAATACAAAACAAGCACAGATAAGGAAATATTTGAGCTCAATAGATTATTGTGTCAAACCTGACTTACCAAGATATTTCGGTAAAGTAAATAACTTCAAGAAACAACAACAAGAGGTAACTACTAACTTTAGTCTATGGAGGTAGCAACGAATCTATCATATCAACAAGATCTATGTTAATGACATCCAGAATGGGAGGCGCTACATCAAATAATTTAACATGAATATTGATTACGATATGTAAAATTTAGTTGATAATGAGATAAGTTGCTGTGATATACAAGCTCTCAATAACCACCTAAAAAATAACGATAATTTATTTCTATGCGTAAATGTTAGAAGCCTAAATGCTAATTTACACAAATTAGAATGTCTTATTGGGAGCTTGAAAGCTAAACCCTCTGTTATAGTTTACACAGAGACATGGATTTTAGAATACCCTCAGTTACTTAAGCTATCAGGATATAAAATGTATTACAACAATAGTAAGATTAATAAATTTGATGGAATTGTAACATACATATGTAAAAAAATTAACTGATACAACTGAAATACTGGAAGTAGGAGAGCTGAGGATTCTTAATTCCACTATAAAATTAAATAAAGGTAATTTTGTTATCTCTGCAATATATAGGTTACATGACCTGCCTAAAACAGAATTTATATTAAATTGTAAAAAAAATTTAGAGTCGTATTCATCTTACAAAAATCATATTGTTATGGGTAACTTTAATATTGATATTAATGAAAATGAAACCTTAAGTCAGGATTTTTTGTATAATTTCCTCGAACTTTGTTATATACCGAGTTTTATTGGTATAACCAGGCCTTCCATTAACAATCCACTAGAATGATCATGTATAGATAATATCTTTATAAAGTGAAACAATAGAATATAATTCATACAGGATAGAGCATGTTTTCACTGACCATTTTCCTTTATTTATTACTATTGATAAAGATCTAGAAGTATCAGAATTTTCCCCCAATACCAATAAAATAAATTATAACAAATTAAAAAAATTAACAGAGAAAATAAACTGGAATAACGTCTATAATACTAATGATCCGAACAAAGTAACAGACCTACTTATAGAAGATATACATAATTGTATAGAATAAGCAAAATATAAAAATCAGCACAAACAAGAGCCTAGAAGAATATGGATAACTAGTGCCATTATGGTATCATGCAAAAAAAAAAAGATTATATAAAACGTGGAAAAAAGAACCGAGTAACGTACAACTTAAGAATGATTATAAAAATTATATAACACTATTGGACAAAATAATTAAAGATGCTAAAATGAATATAACAGGAATTCTTTTCTACAAAACAGCAAAAATCCAAGGCAATTATGGAAACTAATTAGGGTAACTAGACCAGTGAATGAACAGATAAGGAAATTCTTGTCTTTCATTCAAAATTATAATACTTAAAAATTACTATTAAAGTGAAGTATCTTTTTGAATGGAAACTATATTATTTAAAGTACATAAAATTTATAAAAAATTAATTAAAAATTATTTTAAACAATTTAAAAATAGCAAAAATCATCAAAAACTATTGAAAACCCACCCTTACGGAAGTAAACTACTGCCATAACTACTGCCAGAACAACTGCCATAACTACTGCCAGAACAACTGCCAGAACTACAGCCGGAACAACTGCAGCGCAACAGTTTTTTTGCAACTACTGAAAAACTACTGCCAAACTACTGAAAATTATCGGAAATCATTCGATAGCGGTAATACATCGCCAATAGGGTCGAAAATACTTTTTCATTTAACATAATTTTTTAAAAAAATTATAAAATTATTCAAAATAAATGTAACGTAAAGCAATCGCTTTCGTTTACATTCGTTGAGAAACTTTTCTCGCGCCAATCGCTTCGACGAAGGGTCTCTTATATCCTCGGCATGCTGACATGTCCGTGTGAACGCGGAACTCAAAGGTTCGCCACCTATCGGCAATGTGTAAACTGAGCTTCTCCCGCTTAAAAGAAAAATCCATCTTTTTTTTACGCCTTTCTTTTTTTTTTGATGCGCCTTTTTTTCGCAGTTTCCTTTTCAGAAGTAGTTCTCTTCCGTAAGGGCAGTGAAGGAACAACGAGTAAATGGGAAAGACCAGTGAATGAACATTAAAAAACCTCAAATTTTACCAAACCCTATCATAAGTTAATTTATTGAAAATACACTGGATGAATGTTTTTTGAGTAGATTCTTGTTAATTAAATATATAATAAATAAAAGTATGTTTTTCAAGAAAGTTCATTGAACAAGATTTTAAATAGTCTTATTTTTAATGTAAGCAAAAAGAGAAATAAATACAAATTGTTAAACAACATTGAATACATAGTAAGCATAGTAACCTCTGTTTGTAGACTATCCGATACATAGATAAATATTCATTTAATAATTTAACATAAACATTTTGAATTTAATGTTTAACTTTAATCAGACTCTTCTTATAAAATCAACAAAATAACTAACCTTAAATTCTCTTAACCCACTTTAACTTTTTTTGTGCGCGTCTGTTCACTGGTTCGCCGTGCTTTCCCAGTTAATGAACAAGCGTCCATTCATTGGACTAAGGAATATTTGAACTGGTGTTTGGTTTTGTAACTTATTAATATTTATTTAAAATCATATTTCTATAAGTATTATGTAAAAATAAGAAATTTGAAGTTATATTTTTTCCTATGTTTATTATTTATATGTACTTGCAACTGTGTATTTGCAAATTTATTTATGTTAATGTAACTATGTATGCTAGCGTATCACACTAAGACATGGCGGATTTTCATGCAAAACACGAGTGTACGTAATTTTCAATTTTTTTTCATGATAATTAAAAAATAAGTCTATATAATTTAATATACTATATATTCAGAAAACCCTAACGAATACATTATTATTAGTTTCATGAATAAACAAATTGGCTACAGTTTAATATTTTTTGATTAAATGTGTATCTGTTCATTCACTGGTACGTGTTCATTTACTGGTCTAGTCACCCTAATAACGAATTAGGCAAACACAAAATTTCTAACACTAGAATAGATTATATTATTGACGAATCGAAGAAGAAAGTAGAAAATCCCAAAGAAATTGCCAATGTTTTTACTGCATTCTTCTGTGAAATCGATTCTAAATTAAGTAAACAAATCAATTCTACACCGTAATAACCGTAATCTAACACATACAACTTTTAACAACAATACGATTTTTATGCGACCAACTAATACTTTAGAGATTAAAAATATAATCAAGTATTTGAAAGACAAAAATGGAGGTGTAGATGGTATACACGTTAAAACAATAAAAACAATTTCAGACTACCTTCTGATCCTATTAGCTTATTTATTCAACTCATGTATTGAGAAATCAATTTGGCCTAATGCTTTAAAAAATGCAGAGGTAATACCCATTTTTAAGGCTGGAAATAAAAACACTCCAAACAACTATAGACCAATCTCTTCGATTTCAAATATTGCTAAAATCTTTAAAAAAATTATTCGCTGCAGACTATATGATTTTATAACAAAAACACAATATACTATAGAAAAGTCAGTTTGGTTTCATTAAAAATAAAGGTACCAAAGATACGTTAAATTATGTTACAAATATAATATACAATAACCTTGATAAGAGTAAACCAACAATTGCTACTTTTCTTGATTTAGCTAAGACTTTCGATCCTGTGGATCACAATTGTTACGTCTAGGGAGCGTAACGAAGAAGAAAATAGACTTGAATTGCGTTTGATTAAATTGACTCGTCAGTGACGGAAATTGACTTGAAAATAAGAGTTTCCCCAGTTTGCGTCGAGCGCACGGATGGGCGGCAATATTTTAATAGACGTAGATTTGTAAAGAGCTCAATTGGAAATAACAATGCACGGGGTGCATAGCTTACTTTAATTTATTCTCAGGTAGCTGTGTGAATGTAATGTAGCTAGGAGACTTCCCAATGCTGCTGTAGATCTTCCTTCTGCGACGTGGGTGTGGCTTGTCGAGAGCGAAATCCGCGCGTATAAGTTAATCTTTATAATTGGAAAAGGTTCAATTG
>UELU01098938.1:0-10992 GCA_900490025.1 Megastigmus dorsalis
AGGTTCTTATTAGGCGGTCGCGATGTTCGCGACTTGGGTGCTCGTTGCAGACTGGTCGGCGAGCGCATCTTCTGCATTTGCAAGTATGAAGGAAAAAAATAATTTTTAATCTAAGGTGGCTCAAGTTCGGTTACTGAGTGAGAATTCTCTCTTTCGGAAATTCTCACGTCCGTGGAAAAGTCCGCTCTGCTGTAACCGGAGTGATTTTACCGCGTCAGCGTCTAACTTGCATCCGCTGCCGTTCGCGAATCTGGTTTATTCTAAATTTCGTTTTCATACCTTTCTAATTATAATTAATATAATCATATCAAATATAATATAAAATACAAAAATATATTAGTAAAACGGTCGGCGAATTAATTAATAATAGCCAGACGTTACAATAGGATGCTTGTGCCCATGAAACACGTTCAGGTACTGCCCGAAAAAAGAGACAGTCACTGACCGTCATGTGTAGCGCAGACGCTGCCTCACTTTGGGGCAGCTCCTGCAATAAACTAGGCTAGCAGCTGCACCAATGCGAAGTACAGCAGCTGAACCTCGTTTGGTATAGTCGCTGTACTGCTTGAGACAGGGGCTGCCCCAATCTTTTTTCCGTGTAATTATTTTCATATTACATATGAGGCGTTTCACGTCAACTGCCCCAGCGCGGCGCGCGAACGCCAAATCCGACTATTTTCAACTCATACTATTTGTACAAAAATGTAACTTAAAAAATTATAAAACGTCGTTTTTTGACTATTTAGATCGTAAGCTGAGCATTTTTTACTTAGAAATAGATATTTTCCAAAAAGTGCTCAAGATGTTTTGATCGAGATATACAGCGCGAAAGAGAAAATGCAGCGAGCCTCCTGCGCGGCACGACGCGCGGCACCGTAAGCTTTAATTAATTCTCTATAGGGGGCTTGCATATCGGAATTTTCAACTTGTATAAGAATCATTGCACAGAAAGTATAAATTGGCAATGATTTTGTATCTTACTCCCTTTCAAAATGGTTTCGTATTTCTGCTAATGCAATAAAGTATTGAATTTCATAGCATCTTTTAAGCATTTGATAATTAAATGATTGGTGATTCTTTTCTTCAATTTTTTTGTTTCCTTATTAAATCAACTAAAATGTATTCAGCTTGGAAATTGAAATGCATAAATCCTTTTCATAAAAATAATCATATTTCATCTAAAGATTTGTTTCATTTTCCAATACTTTTAAGATGTTCACATCCCTTAGTACCCGAAAAAGCAAAAATTTGTTCTAGCTGTCGACGCCAAATTTATAAACAAAAATCAAGTTTAACTCCATCGGAAGTTAAAAAAGCTAAAATAGAATGTAACGATGAGTATCACAAAGCTGGAATTGCAATTCTTGAACAAATAAAGAAAAAAATTTCAGAATTATTCAGCAAGCAAGAGCGAATTCAATTATTAACTCTTGCTCCTGAGTGTTGGTCTTGCAGAGATTTAATGCGAGAATTTGGATATAGTGAACGGGAAGCTCGCAAAGCAAAAATTTAGTAGCTAAAAGCGAAATTTTTTCAATACCTGGTAATAAAACTGATATAATTATAAGTCGAATTATGCCGGGTATGAAAGATTACATGTCTGTCAAGCAGAGTAATGGCGAAAGAAAACATGTTCAAAAAAGATTATTACTTGGTAATTTAAATGAACTGTATGGTTTACATAAAAAAGAAAATGAGCAAGTTACTATTGGTTTTACGAAATTTACACAATTGAGGCCACAATATTGCGTTTTAGCTGGAAGTAGTGGTACGCATAACTGCGTCCATCACGAAAATGTGAAGCTCATGCTAAATGCTATAGATCTAGAAAATTTAAATAAAAGTACTAAATTGCCTTTAAAAAATTACCGCGATTGTATTCAAGCAATTGTGTGTAATAATTCGCAAGATAGATGCTATTTGGGTGAATGTTTAGATTGCCCAATACGTCCGTATTACGTAGACATTTGTTTGACTGTTTTGATGAAAATGAAATTTATAAAATTGAGTATGAATCATGGTTTTAAACAGATCGGTGCACTTTAGCATTCAAAACTCTAAATACTCACGAATATATGGACTTACTGGGAGAAAAATTAATGAAATTAAAATCTCACGATTTTTTTGCTAAAAAATAGTCACTTTTTGTCAGTGATTTAAAAAATAATCTGCAAGAAGGAGAATTTCTTGTGTATTGTGATTTTGCAGAAAATTATGCATTTGTCATACAAAATTCTACTCAATCGTTCCACTGGAACAACAACCAAGCAACTATTTTTACAGTAGTGGTGTATTATAGAGAAAATGAAGAGATTAAGCATGTATGCATTGCTATAATTTCGGACAACCTAGACCATGATACTGCTGCTGTTTACGAATATCAAAAAATTATAATATCTTACCAAAAATCTAATTTCACAGTAAAAAAACTTTATTATTTGACTGATGGAGCTGGTCAACATTTTAAAAATAAATCTAATTTTCAAAATCTTCTTTTTCATAAGAAAGATTTTGGTGTTGCTGCTGAGTGGCATTTTTATGCTACGGCGCATGATAAAGGCGCATGCGATGGTATAGGTGCCAACCTCAAAAGAAGTGCAAAACGAGCGTTTCTACAAGTTTCATTGAACAATCATATTTTAACGCCAGAAAAGCTTTACAGTTGGGCTAAAGATTAATGCAAAGAAACTAAAGTTTTTATAGCAGTAAAGAATCGTATGAAGAACTGTCTTGAAACTAAAACCAAGAGTGGACAAAGCTAAGCCTATACCAGGCACATTACAGTACCATGCTATTATTCCAATGAATGAAACTACTTTAAAGCTCAAAAAAATATCTTTAAGTTCTGAATATGAAACTTTTCCGAACAGCAGAAAAAATAAAGAAAAATTATCTGTCCTAAGAAAAAAATATTTATATACTTTCAGGAATTCAAAAGAATTTTCAACCTGTATAAGAATGATTCTTATACAGGTTGAAAATTTCGATATGCAAGCCACATATAGAGGATTAAATACAGCTTGCAGTGCCGCGCGCCGTGCCGAGCGCAGGAGACTCGCTCTTTTTTTTCTTGCCTGCCCCATTTCTCGATCTAAACATCTTGAGCACTTTTTGGAAAATATCTATTTTTAAGTAAAAAATGCTCAGTTTTCGATCTAAATAGTCAAAAAAAATATTAAAAATATACTTTTTGAGATATAAGTCGTTTTGTAATTTTTAAAGGTGAAAATGAAAAATTTTGAAAAAACTGACTAGACCATCGGAAAGCTGAGGAAGAAATACGTCAAAAACTGTTCTTCAAGAATTTTTTAAGATACATTTTAGTACAAATAGTACTAGTTGAAAATAGCCGAATTTGGCCCTCGCGCGCCGCGCTGGGGCAGTTGAAGTGAAACGCCTCATATATGCATTGATATATTGGTCTAGTTTGGTCGAAAATAATTAGTGAACTTGTAAATATGAATAATAAAAAGCAATAAATATTTGTAATAATGAAATATGAATGGTTTATTGTTTTCAACACTTTTCTTCAAATTTATTGTTGGTAAGGTAATAATTATTGTTGAAATCTCAACTGAAATTTCACCTGAGATCTCACCTTCCTTAATTCTCACGCCAAAATTTCATCTGACAAAAAATTCTAGGTCCAAATATAAAATGTTCTAAGCCCGTAATGTTGAAATATATATATTATAAGTTTCAACCGGAAAAAATCTGGCTGTGAGTATTTTCCTACGAGTTTCGTGTGATTTTGAATCACTTTCTGGGTTGAAACTTAGAAAAGTTTCAAATCTGCACTTAGAAAAAATATGCGAATTTGTATACTTATTGAAAGTTATTTAGAATTATTAAATGTTATTGGTATTTCGTTTATAAAAGTTAACTGAATGTTATTTTATGCAAAATTAAATTTTACGTACATTGAAACACTATTAAAGTAAATTAAAAATTAGAAAATTTTTCGAATATATATATAGAAACTTATATAGAAAAAACATACGAATTTATAAAGAATAGTTTCTGAAAAAATGTTTTTTCACGACCAGCGCAGTCGATTCAAACTTGCTAGTAACGTGTAGAAAAATAGCAAGAGCTTTTTCTGGATCGGAGCTTAGAAACATTCTCCAAAGGCATTTTTTAGAAGGAAAGTTATTGAAAGTTATTTAGAGTTATTAAATGTTTTGGTTATTTCGTGTATTAAAGTTAACTGATAGTAATTAAATTTTATTCTAAAATAATATTAAAGTTAATTAAAAATTATTGAATGTTTAAGTCATTAAAAACATTGATAACTTTCATTATTAAAATTAATTCATTTCAATTCAGTAAAATTTATTAATTCTCACCAACGTATGATAGATAGTAATTTATTAAAATATATTCAAAGTTTTTCTATTCCGTGCATTAAAATTCATTGAAAGCTATGAAATTTGATATACAATGAAAAGTATATTAAAGTTAATTAAAAATCATTGAAAATTAATGTCATAAAAAATTATTGATCATTTTGTTTATTAAAATTAATTAATCACAATTCAATTTTAATGTCCATATGTTACATTAAGATTTATTCCACTTACTATTTATTAAAAACTATTAAAATTTATTCACGTTGAATGTAACTTTAACCAATTAAAATTAATTCAGGTCAAAATGATTAAATATGATTGGATTTTATTGAATTGAATTGTGAAAAATACATTTAAAATGGTTAATTTTATTGCTTATTAAAATACTATTGAAATCGATTGAAGTCAATAACGATCTTACTGATTGGAAACAATTTGTTTTAATTGAATATAGGTTTATCATTAAAATTAATTAAAAATTATTGAAAATCTGACAATTCATTTGTATAAGTTTATTCAAGGTATTGAAACTAATTAGACTTTATTCGATTCTAATAAATTTTAATAAATTTGAATTGTCTATTTTCGGCAGGGCAGGCCCACTTGCCGTCTATTCCAATTAACTATTGAATTTGCAAGAGCCAATAATTTTATTCTCAGAGATATACTAGATACTGAAAGCTTACAACTGAGAGCTACCAAACTCTTACGTGTACGAAAAGTATATAAAATTAAGCTTCGCAAAACTACTGTACTATACTTCGTAATATTAACAAGAAGTGCTATCAACATAGTGTATTGTGCTTTACTCTCCAAGTCGCACTTCCCATCCTACAAAAAGTTATTAAAGATATCACAGGTAATCCCATATAAGGACTCATAAGAGCTGAAATGCCACAGGTGGTCTTATTTTTTTTATATGCGACGGCATGCTCATATGTTCGCGGGCAGTCGCGAAATTCATACGGTCAAGCTAGGACCCACTATGAGCGCGAGCGAAATCTTGCGTACAATGGAACCAGCATTGCCTAGCAATGCTGATGACGTCACACCGCTACCGATTGTCGCCGATTTGAGAGCCTTTATAACGTGGTGTAAGCTCTCAAATCGATAGTATTCGCCTGAAACTCCTAGAGTCCCAATCAACGCGACTATCTAGTGCTCCAGTAGTCGGGTTGCTAAGACCCGGGTCAAATATCTCCAATGCTCCAGGGTTAGACTGTCACGCAGGTGCTCCTGGTGACGGTATAACCATCTGGCCCCATCATCCCGGCTAAGTCTAAGGCGCTCCTTGATGGTCTTTATTGAATGCGCTGATGCTCCAGGTAGTGAATAAAGACTAACGTGGCGAACTCACCCCCTCCACCTCTGGTGCCCCAGGGTGAAAGGGACGGGGATCGATAACCGGCACGTGAGGTGCTCCTCCGTGCACGCCAACGTCCTACACTGAGGTGCCCCTTGTTACCGACACTATTAAGAAATCATCGTAGAGACGTCGCGTCTGGACTGATACCTTAGTTAGGACCACCAGAATCCGAATCCGTAGGGTGTAAGTAATTGGGTCACCGTGTCCCAATTACTGGATTCACTTATATTCGCGTATAGAAGCCTCGCCCGAGTACATATAGCTTATTCGCGCTGGAATGGCTCATCGGAATTACGTACTAGTCGCATAAATGTAAAACGAAGCTGAGAATCATCGATAATTACAACTCGTTATGTTCTTATTCTGTTTCAGACATTTATAAGTGTCCTCCACCACCAACTACAGAATAAATGTTTTATTTTTATTACTTTTCATAAACAGTTGTACTATTTATTCACGAGTTCACACCTTCCCTAAAACCCTGCTTTACTCGAGCATCCGGGGGAAGGTCTTAATGTTACATATTTATGTAGAAGATAAAAGCTGCTCAAAAAGAGATTAAAAAAAAAGAAAATAATACAAAAATAAATTACCAAGAATTATGAAAAACTACAGGAATTATAAACTAGTTAGATATATACCAAGTAGATGACCCAAACATTGCTATAAATACCCTAATTGATAAAATCAAATTCTGTATTAACAAAGCGAATGAAAGAAATAAAAAAGACAAAAATAGGAAAAGTAAACCAAGAAATAACTGGATAACAAAAGGAATCATAAAATTATGTCAAACTAAAGAAAAACTTTATAACATCTGGAAAAAAGATCATAACAATCAAATCAAAAAAACCAAATACAAAAACTATGTTAACAATCTACAAAACATCATAAATAAAGCATAAGAAAATTTCGATAGAAAACTTGTTGAACAAAACTTAAATAACCAAAGAAATATGTGGAAAATAATAAACAATACGGAAAATAGAAAGGAAAAGCAGCAACATAGACTACCTAAAAGAAAACAACAAAAAAATTGAAGACCCAACAGAAATTGCTAAGAACTTGAACGATTTTTTTGTACAGTAGGAGAAAAGCTAAGAAATAAAAGAAATACAACTCAAAATGAACAAATAAAATTATCGAAGATCAATTCAAACAGCATATTCCTAAAACAAATAACACAGCAAGAAATAGTACAAATAATTCGCAATATGAAAAACAAAAATGGCGGAATTGATGAAATTATTACACAAGTACTAAAATCCTTAAGTGCCAGTATATCAAACCCATTAACTTACATTTATAACTTATGCATTGAAAAGGAAATTTGGCCTGAAGCCCTAAAAATAGCTGAAGTAATACCAATACACAAAGCAAAAGAGAAACATTCACAAAACAATTACAGACCGATCTCTTTAATTTCTAACTTAGCAAAAACTTTCGAAAAAGTAATGCACAACAGACTGATCGATTTTTTTAACAAAAATAAGCTTATTTCTAATAGGCAGTTTGGATTTAGAAAAAATTTAAGCACCAAAGATGCACTTAACCAAATAAAAAATTCCATTTTTAATAAATTAGATAAGAGTGAATCCATAGCAATTACATTCCTAGATCTAGCAAAGGCTTTCGATACTGTTGATCACCAAATATTACTAGACAAACTGTATAATTATGGTATCAGAGGGAAAGCCTATAACCTCATAAAAAATTATCTAAGCGACAGAAAACAAAGAGTCATAGTCAATGGTAACACTAGTCAATTTAAAACAGTTAAAACAGGCGTACCATGAGGTACAATTTTAGGCCCACTATTTTTCATAATCTACATTAATGACATATTACAAGAAATACCCGAAGATGCAATTCTATATAAGAAATTGAGAATAAAATGAACAAATTTTAAGCATTATTGCTATTTGGTTAGCACTTAACAGACTTTCATTGAACACGGAAAAGACAGTATACATAGAATTTGGAAACTATTACAACAGCACACCAAAAAACATGAGCATCAACATTCTTGGTAAACAAATAGAAAGAGTAGAGAACACCGAATATCTAGGAGTAAACTTTGACAGCAATGTGAAATGGGACTTACATACAAGTAATATATATATATAACAAGAAAAAATACCTAATCTTTGTTTTTTACAAACTATCCAAAATTATGCCAACACAGACACCTTTCATGCTGTATCATGCGTTTTTGCATAGCGTAATATCCTACGGTATTATCGCCTGGGGAGGCGCATATAAAGGAAGAATTAGATGCCTGCCAAACTTACAAAATAGATTACTAAAAATAATCAGTAAAAACAACTTTATTCAACTTAGATATCCATTAAATATATAACAAACTTTTGGTATGAAGCCTTATTATACCATTATAAAGAATAGTATGATAAGTACTTAACTTCAGAAAAAAATAACAAGACATAAGAGCATACAAATTCCTAGAAGGCATAAAAACAACAGTATAAAAAATAACTACATCAGAGCAATAATGCAGTACAATAGGCTGCCAAACAATCTCAAAATATAAACCAGTAAATACTCAATAAAAATAAAAATAAAAATCTGGATAAAAGAAAATTATTAGACTGCAATAGAATTTGCTTAATTTTCACAAGTATAAAATTTACAGCGCATGACAGCTATGACTTATTATTAATACATCAAGGGAAAAAGGCAACAATCAAGTTTGATTATCCTGCATTGGATGACCATGAGGATAATCAAAAACTTGACAAGTTGCTACTAGACGCGAGAACATATCTATGTTCAAAAAATAAATGCCAACTTTATCATTCTCGCTCTCACCAATGAATGGCTAATTACAATATGGATAAAATAACCACATTAAATAGTGAAAAGTACATAAAAATAACAAAACTAATTGCTGAAAATATAATACAAATTTTAACAACTATGTAAAATTAAGATACAAGATGCATGTATAGTCTTAATACCAAATTAAAAGGTATTAAGCATACATACTACGTAAAAGAAGATCAGACCATCAAGATCAACAAAGATGACATCAAAATAGAACACGAACAAATTGAAACAGTTTCCTGAAAAATTGACGAGATAGCAGAAAATAATACAAAGAAAATTTTAACTAAACCTAGTCCAAACCCTCCAGGAAACAAGATTGAAACAAATAATAATTATAGAATGTCATATGGCGACATCAATTATTTAGGAAAAAATAAAGCTTTATTATGTTTCAATAGAGGAAAAAGAGGCACACAAACATTTAAAAATTCAATGCAACCGATTTCAAGACACCCAAAATACAAAGACATCATTGTGTTAGATGGTATTGTTTTTACATCAACATGTATATGTGATTCTGCCCTTCAACATCGAGAAATATTTCCTCATTATAGGGTTACTTGTGCAGCTGGACTTACATGTCTAGCTAGGCTTAAGGGGAGGTCGGAGCTAAAAACGTGTTTTTTGATTTGATGATACCTTTTTCTATTGATTATAAAAATGAAAACTTGGACTTGAGCGCCATAGTTCTCAATGTAATAAATAACCCTGTGAAATTTCAAGTGGATACGATTAGTCGTTTTTGCACAAGGCTGGAACTAGTAACCGATATTCACGCATTGAAAATTAACCACAAATTCTTGAACATGCCTATTTCTGCATGTAACTTTTTTTATTTATCATTTTGAGTAATACCAGGAGCTGAGCGCCATAGTGCTTAGTACGATGAACCATTCTGTGCAATATGAGGCTTATTTGACTTATAGTTTTTCTATGAACTTGGACCTACAAACTATTGAGAAGGGGGGTAGCTCCGGCCTCCTCTTAACAACTTTGAGAAAGAAATCTACGAGAGAAGTAGGAATGCATCAACGGAAATGTACAAGAAAGCGAGTTCTATGTTAATTAGATATTGGTAAAGAAATGAGAATTAAACTATCACATGCAAATATACACATCTGATTTTACCTAATAACAAAGTTACTAGGTAACTTCAAGTCATGAGGTGCACTTTTGCATTTTTCAACATTCAACTATAGTGATAAGTAATTAGTAATTAGATTTTAAGAATTTTAGTTTGTATCGAGCCAGACCAGCGAACAGGAAGTTTTTCCTGTGCTGGGATACTTATTTGTAACATATTATGTACATGCAATTGTATTTTCAAATTTGTATATCTCTACTCTGGTTAATAAATAAATAAATAAATAAATAAAAATGTTCAGGTGTGCTCTATACAGTATAATAAATTAAAATTCTTCGTTGCGTTCCAACGATGCCAAGTTTACAATTGTATGTAATATGTATTTGTATTTGTATTGATTAACCAGAAAAAAATTGCATAAGTAATTCCTATAGAGGTAAATGCAGTTACCTGTACATAGTATGGTGACAAAAAGAACTTAGAAACTAACTTAAATCTAATATCCCAGATAATTTTCATTTTTTAATACAAATAGCTTACAAAACTGTAAAGAACGACAGTTGTACCCCCATACACGCTGTAAATCTTAAAACTTTTTATTTGATAACAATTTGATAACAATTATATAATAGAATTTAATTACATAGACTTTATAAAATTTTTAACACGTTTTTTAATAGTAGATTTTCTTAGATTTAAACTCTTTCCTTAGATTTAAGACTTTCCGGTAGAGCGTTGTATATTTTTATAGCCTCTATATAACTATTTTTGTTGCTTATAGTTTTTTTCATCTTAGGTAATAATAAGTTCTTATTCCTAGTCTTAGACTCACTCGCTAAGTACATTAGTTTTAATTTATCATAATAATACATTACCGACTCTAGTGAAAACATTTGTTTGATATCACAGCCCCACAAAAAAAAATTGAAATTACCAAAAACTTGACCATGGTAGTTATATGTTTTTGGGGTCGCTGATTCCGAATCTGGGATCAGTTTAACCCCATCGGATCTTGGTCAAGGTCATTTCAAGGTCAAATGTACAAAATTAGCGGTAACCAAGGTTTAACAGTGCATACGTATGTTTTTGGGGTCGCTGAATCCGAATCCGTGGTCCGTTTGACCCCATCACCTCAGCGTCAAGGTCATGTCAAGGTCAAATGTACAAAATTAGCTGCAAACAAGGTTTAATAGTACATACATATGTTTTTGGGGTCGATGAATCTGAATCCGTGGTACGTTCGACCCCATGGCACAGTGGCCGGAAACGTTAAAAAAATGCATTAAATTCTAAACCCTAAGCCCGTAAACCCTTAAACCCTAAACCCTAAGCCCTAAACGCTTAAACCC
>UELU01098940.1:0-19924 GCA_900490025.1 Megastigmus dorsalis
CAGTTAATTTTCGTGCTGTATAGTATGGGCATATTCTATTTATCATTTGTGTAATTCCTATGTGACACCAGTCTTCATGTATTTTCTCTATCAGTCTTATGCTTAATTCCTCAGTCAATATAATCTTTTCTTTATTCCTTATACTTTTATAGAATATTCCATTTTTTTCTATCACATTTGCATTTATCTTCTTTAGTATATTATTTTCTTTTTGGTCCATTTTTAAATCATCTAAACTTATACAATTGACTATTTTTAAAATTTCCCCTGTGTTATCATATGCTTCTAGTACTGGATTTCGACTCAGACTATCTGCTTCTATATTATCCTTTCCCGGTATGTATTTTATTTCAAAATTATATTGGGATAAATAGTAGGACAACTCACCTAGTTCCTCGTCCGTCCTAGCTTTGATGTTCATATTTTCCAATGGTTTATGGTCTGAGAAAACTGTAAATTTTCTTCCAATCAGCCAAAGTTGCCAGTATTTTACTGCTTCTTTAATTGCTAAACATTCCAAGTATATTGCTTTTTTTCTTTTCTGTGCTTCATTTAATTTCTTTGAAAAATAAGCAACTGGTTTTTCTTTACCATTTTCTTGAACTTGTTTAAGTATTGCTCCTATACCCTCCAGTGATGCATCTGTATATATGTTTATTGGTAAATCTTTATCAAATATTTCTAATATTGGTTGAGAGCATAGTAGCTTCTTTATTTCTATGAATGCTTTTTCACATTCCTCAGTCCATATAAATTTCTCATTTTTCCTTAATAATTTATGTAATGGATCTAACAAAATAGAGCTTCTCGGGATGTATTCATGATAGAAATTTATTTTCCCAAGAAATTGTCTTATGTTTTTCTGATTCTTTGGTGTTGGGAAATCTTGTATTGAAATTAGATTATCTTTTAATGGTCTTACTGTGTTATGTTCTATTATATGTCCAAGATATTTCACTGATTTTGCTGCAAAAGTGCATTTCTTAAATTTCAATCTGAATCCTTCCTTTACTATTGCTTTTATTACTTTTTCTATATGTTCTATGTGTTCCTCGAATGATTTCGAAAATATTAATATGTCGTCTATATAATTCTCCGAAAATTCTTTCAAGTTGTGCTTTCTTAAAATATTTGATAAAATTCTTTGGAAAATTGCTGGTGATGTTTTTAATCCAAATGGTAGACATGTCCATTGAAAATGTCCTTCCTGTGTGACGAATCCTGTTTTATGTCTATCTTCTACACGTAGTGGGATCGACCAAAAAGCCGAGTTTATATCCAGTGATGTAAAATATTTGCAATTTCTTGTTTTTACTATTAAATCATTTATTAGTGGGAAGGGTTGAGCTTGGGGAATAACTATCTTGTTTAGTTCCCGAAAATCTATACATAATCTTGATTTTTTATTCTCATCTTTTTTGAAAGCCAAGGTTACTGGTGCCGCGAACGGGCTATACGATTCTTCTATTAGTTTATTTTCTAAAAGTTTTGCTATTTGCTTTTCTATTTCCTTTTTATCTTCTATAGTACATCTGTATGGCCTTTTGCTGCAGTACTTGTCTACTAGTAGATCTATTCGGGCTTCATATTCTGTTACTGTTCCTATATCATACTTACTTTTCGCAAATACTGTATTATGTCTTTCTATTAAATTTTCAATTATTAATCTTTTCGTTTTATCCAAATGATCCAAATTCATTTCGAATTCATTTTCATTTACATATTCATTAAAATTTACGATGCTTTCTTTTATTTCTCTATCTATATCTTTTTCTGTTATCTGAGTATCTTTATGTTGAGAAATTTGTAAGTTCTCGTCTTGTTTTAATTTAAATTTCTTTATCATATCTAATCCGATAAGAAAATCTTGAAAATCATCATTTTCCACTATAAATACATCAACCCATTCCTCTTTATCAAAAATTTTTATTTTTATCGTTATCAATCCTTTGGTTTTTGTTACACCATTGACAGATTTTAAATATATTTTATTTTTATCTATCTTCTTTTCCTTTATCTTAATTAGTTTTGAATTTATTAATGAAACCTGAGAACCCGGGTCATATGTTCCCTCGATCTCTAAGTGTCCTTCTAGTAATATTTTTACCTTGATCAATGGTGTGATTATTCGTTTTTTTGGTATTCGTTTAGGTCTACTTCTATAGTTGAATTACTCTCAATTATTTTTTTTTCTTTTGCATTATTATTCTTATTAAACCAGCATGAGTCTTCTAGGTGGTATCTAGTTCCTTTATTTAACTTTTCACAGATTGTGCAAGGTTTTTTCTCTTCAAATTTCTTTTTATTTTCTTCTTTCTTTTTTATTGGGTTGTTTTTCCTTATCAAATTCTCACATTTTTTTATTTCATGCAATAGATCCGATGAACGTTCACATTTTTCTTTATCTATTCTGTTTCTAATAAACTCGGGTAATCCTGCTGCTATAAGCATTACTAGAGTTTGAGTGCTGATTTTATTATCCATATCTAGTAATAATTTTTCTTTTTTTATTGCATATTCCATTAAACATCCTTCCTTATATCTGTATGCAATAGCATACATTCCTGTGCTCCATCCCTTATCAGCAAATGTATCTAGAAACTTTTCTTTCCATTCGTTCCATTGAGCCTCAACAGTTAATACGGTTAATGTTGATGCGTGCCAATCCATACATGTTTTTTCCAGAAACAATCTTAAAATTTCAATTTTGTTAATGTCTTCATTGATACCGTTTCTCGTACATTCTTTCTGAAATGTTTCTATCCATTGTTTTGCATTTGAGTTTTTGCATGAGAATTTTTCTATCATAAATTTTTTCGTTATATTTTTCAAATTTATTCGGTTAGTATTTTCTTGCACTTGTTCTACTTTCTTTTGTTCTTCTATTACTTGTTCTAAATAAAGATCCTTAAATATTACATTACCTTCTTCATCGAAGTATATTTTCTTTAACTCTTCCGTTATTGTAATCCACACTGTCCTTTGTTGGTTTCTTTGAGTAAGAGTTTTTTTAATTCTTTTATATACTTCCGTTTTCTTTAATCCTTCATGTTCGCCAATATGCATCATTTCTTGTGGCAAGACATAGTCTATATTGTCACATGTTCCGATTGAGGTTTTGACGATTATATTAGTTTTTTTATCTCCTGGGGCTGCCACTACTTTAAATGTAAACTGCAGTTTTTCACTCATCATAAACGAAATTGTCGTTTTATAATATGTTAATAATATTATTATTACTTAATTAAATTTTGGGGTAAATAAAACAGCATGAGTTTCTCTGTAAACAAAGATTTTAATTATTATTATTTCGTTAGGTTAACTATTTACAATATTTACATACCTGTAAACAAAGAAACGACAATTAATGTTTATAATTATCCCTCTTTATTTACTTTCACACTTTAATTCTTTCTTTAACTTTTACTTTAATTTGCCTTCAATTCATTTTATCTATTCCAACACGTGGTTGTTATATATTTTCTATATCTCTTGCTTTCCTTGATAATCATGTCCATCACTCCATCTACCCGTGTATAGTCAAAACGCGCGGAGCCTGAGGAGTGCGGCAAATTCAAATTAAGGAAGGTATACCTTCCTTACATATGTTTTCGGGGCTGCTGAATTCGAATCAAATATCAGTTTAACCTCATCTGGTCAATTTTCATCTATAACTTCAGTAATGCTAATAGTTGTCGAATTAACACTTAATTGCGATGAATAATTTAGTCAAACCACCTTATATCTCTGTTTTTGGGGCTAATTGTTCGAATATGAATATCGAAAAGACTTTATTTAGGGTTTAAAAAATCATTTACCTTGCTTCGTGAGCGAAGATAAATTTTGTGCAAGATACCCGCATAAAAATAATTTATATGTAATTAAATATAATTATATACAATTATAAATAATCATATACAATTATATAGAGACGGTATCTATAAATAATTATATACAGTTATATCTCTATCTAAGCACGTTTTCTGGGATCGTGAAGTCAGATCTTCAATAGAGTTATTTCTTTAGTAACAAGCGTTTGACAATGAAAAAATTTATTTTTTCATCAAAAAGTGTGTTAATATAAAGCGGGCGCCGCAGGCGAACATATTCTGGGTAGGGAGTTGATAGGGTTTTCAGTTTATTTCACTATAGAGATCATCACTATAGGGAACCTGGATGAAGTCCCAGAAAAAGTGCTTAGATACAATTATATATATATATATACGTACTTATATAGTATATATTTATACAACGCAAGTTTCTGGGATTTTCTTGGTTTCTGGTTCCCAGATATTCCAGAAACTTGCGATGCATAATTAAAAACGTCCCCGAAACTTTCGATCCACTTTTATATAATTGTATATAATTATATAAGGTAAATTTTTACACGATTATTGAAAGGAAATATCCTAAAATTGAAGCTTTCTACTGATTTTATGATAAAATAGACTTTATGCTTATGCTAAATAGCAATTTTGTCTAATCTAAAAATATTGCACAAGACAAATTTTATTTTCTCGACAATCTAGATAAAAACTACTATATAATTTGTAAATAACAAATTTTATAGTAAAATGTACTAGATCCAATATAGCTTATACTTGAATTATTTTGTAGTTTCTGTAATTAATATTATCTTTAAATAATAATTTGTCACTTAGAGAGATTAGACAAAATGGTTGAGATTAACACTAAGAATAACTCTGGATGTCTGCATTATTGTTTATACAAAAGTCACATAACTAATTGGTTATACGTCCCTCGGCACATCATTTGTATTTCTGTAAAGATATTGCTTTTTCTCCTTTTAAAAAATATATATCTCCTTTGTCAAAATATATTCTTATTTTTTTGCTGTCAATTGTTTTGATTTATAGCTGACCAGTATTAATTTCATAATAGTATTGATTCGAATTCAGCAGCCCCGAAAACATAAAGATGAGGTGGTTTGACTGTGATATTTATTGCAAAATAGTGTTAATTCATCGTTTTCATGAATTTCTTGAGGTTAGGGACGAATAAGGATTAGGTGAGGTTAAATTGATATTTGATTCGAATTCAGCAGTCCTGAAAACATAAAAATACGGTGGTTTGACTGTGACATTCATTGCAAAATAGTATTAATTCGTCGTTTTCAGGCATATTTTGAGGTTAGGGACGATTAGTGACCAGATAGTGTTAAACTAATATTTGATTCGAATTCAGCAGCCTCGAAAACATAAAAATAAGGTGGTTTGACTGTGACATTCATGGCAAAATAGTGTTAATTCGTCATTTTCAGGCATTTTTTGAAATTAGGGACGAATTGTGACCAGGTGTGATTAAACTGGTATTTGATTCGAATTCAGCAGCCCCGAAACCATATATACAAGTTATTTTTAAATAAAAAATTATTTATTTATAATTGTTAAATATCAATAAAATACTGTAAATGCAATTAATCATATTTTCAGACGCAATATTGGAACCGCCATCGCTTGTTTTTTAAATCACCAGACGGTTTTCTATAGAGCTTGAAATTACGAACATTTTAAGCCCTATAAATTTTAAATCGATGCATACCAATTCCGGGTAACCCACTGGCCCAGTTGACGTGAAACGTTTAATTTATTAAAATCACGAGGTTCTGTCTAATGTAAAATGACAGTATTGTTAAAAATAAAACACCTTTCCATTGTAATTATTTTTAGAATTTATCTCATAAAAATGTAATTACATTTGGAGAAGTAAAACATTGAATAAAATTTTATGTTAAATAATTCGGTTAAAAATGAACTATTAACGCACTTTGGAATTTACTCATTAATGTATAAGGTTCATAAAAAAAAAATCAGTCCATAAAGGCCGGGTTTCTGTAAATGTCTAAATCGAGTGGATGGAGGATATTGCCTGCACTACAATTCCCCTTTTGCCGCTTTGGGTGCACGTTCCCCCTCTTTAACGAAGAGGCCATGCGCGGGATAGATACGATGGGTGAGGTAAGGGGGCGACAGCTAGATGCGCATGGTTCACATGCACACCGCGAGGTGCTCCGTGGTCGAATTCGCCATGCTTTTTTAACACGGCACTGGCAATCTCTTACTAATCTCTGGTATTAACTACTCTCGGGTTCTAGAGCTCGAGAGTGCACATGTCTGCGACATTGCGTTTTAAACACGAGGCATCGACGTGTCACAGGGGATGTACTCATACGTATATCTTGAAAACATTTAACGCAGACAATTAATGAAACAGCAAGAGTATTATCTATCTCATGTATGCATTTTGTATGACACCATTTGCACGTGATCATCTGTGGCGATCTTAGGGACACCCTATACCCCTGCGCCTACACCCTGTCTCTCGCCCGCTCGTGCGACTCTTTCTCTTTATTAAAAAATACTGACATTAGACAAAGGCTGAAGAACATTTTATGAGATGCTCTTGAGCACTCAGTCGTCGTTTTTCCTCATTGCGCTATTGGCTGTGTACCGATCCATGAGGGCCAGGTGTAATTGGTTAAATTTTTATGTTCAGTCGGGCCGCGGATTGGGACTCAAGTGATATTAACGTAGTAGATTTTAGCGACGAAGAGTCGATCACGTAATGTACAGGAGCTCATTATTTAAAATAATGAACGATATCCGCAGCAGCGATTCAAGTATCGACAATTATTGTAGCCGTGGAAATTTGACGATAACCTGCTCCTCACCAAACAAAGATTGTAAAAATTTTTTAACCAGGTATGTTCATATAGTTATTTATTAAGATTAAAGATATTTTATAAAATTGTGAAAGTGTCGTTCTGGACGAGGTGCTATCAAATATATCAAAGCTACCAAAAGTGTTAACAATTGGTATCTTTTTTCTTAATAAGTCACCATTGCAAAGTTGAAGTTCATTTTATTATTTTGGTTCTTATTAATAATTAATAATAACTATGTAAAACTGACAAAGATCTTTCTATCGGTCTTACAGTCTAATCAATATTCAACTATGTAAAATTAAGAAAAAGAGTACTTGACAATTTCTAAATTGATTTTACAACTTTCTTTAGTTTAAATTGGCCATTATAAATTGGAAACTTTATTTGAATATGCAAAATTAAGAAAACGATTACTTGACAATTTCTGAATAGATCTCACAAATTTCATTAGTTTAAATTGATCATTGTAAATTGAAAAATTTATTTGAATATGTAAACAATGAAGAAAAAGAGTACTTGACAATTTCTGAATTGATTTCACAAGTTTCTTTAGTTTAAATTGGCCATTAAAAATTGGAAAATTTAGCGATTTTATTTAATTGAAAATTCAAGTTTACTGTTGCTGTACTAAATAAAAGATTACCATGTAATAATATTCTATGATTATTAGAAAGAGAATCAATTTGATAATATGATCTCATAGAATATTACCAAATAAAAGAGGTGTGAATTTTATTATAAAAAAAATAAAATTATAAACACAATATGTTATAATTAAGACAATTGGTGCAATTATTACACTAGATTATTAAATTTAATATCTAAAAAATTATTAAGCTAAGAATTGTCTAAAAGCATTTTATAGAAATAATAGTATATTACGCTACGTGGGTCGGAAGTACGGTATCTTACTTTTGGCCAGAGTAGCGTATACTTTTTTTCCTTATGCGTGATAGGTTGCTGCGCATCTTTTCAAGTAAGTAATGATACATTTTCGGTACCGAATCAGGGAGTTATTACGAACTTTCGGCCGGGGTAGGAGGAAAATTAGAATTACTGGAGCAAATAGAAGCTTTGACAGTAATTTCTATTTATTTTATAACTTGTAACAGGGCAGGATTTTGGTGTGTAGGAGAATAAAAATACGCGGTGCTCGGGAGGCGAACCCCCGACGTCGAGAGTACGAGGCGAGCGCCCTAACCACTGGGCCATTACCGCACTGACCTCGACTCGACATCAGATCCTAATGACAACTCCTTGCCGACATTACAGGGATATACTACTATTCTCCAACGGCTAGCTCCTTGAAAATCCGCTGCCCGTTATACCCTTTCCCCAGAAGCGACTTACCCTGTAAGAAGCCTTCTGCACACCTAACCTTTTTCGGACTCCACACCTGGTCACCAGACCGGGAGCCCTTCCTAATGACTATCGCTCTCTCATGCCGATGCTCTATTGTCGCGTCACGTGTCTTTATGCATACTGCCGAGCGCAAAAACAGTGCTTTCCTATGACGGACTCAGACTTACACGCGCATGATACCAACGAGCGCATAGCCCTCTATAGGGATATCTATTTCCATGCATGTGACTCAGAGGCAGTTGGCGCATGGTCGTATGTCTCCGTGTCCCGATACCCAGTCGGCTACACACACCAGGACTCAGAGGCTTTGGCGCATGATCACAGGAAGAAGTTGTGGGGAAGTTCTCTGAAAACTGTGGACCTCTTGTCCAAACGGATTCCTTGAACGACGGAAGAGGACATCGTTCGATACACGAGACCACGATTCGTATCGTGGGTCGTTTGGTTGGGCGCCATGTAACAGGGCAGGATTTTGGTGTGTAGGAGAATAAAAATACGTGGTGCTCGGGAGTCGAACCCCCGACGTCGAGAGTACAAGGCGAGCGCCCTAACCACTGGGCCATTCCCGCATTGGCCTCGACTCGACATCAGATCCTAATGACAACTCCTTGCCGACATTGCAGGGATCTACTACTATTCTCCAACGGCTAGCTCCTTGAAAATCCGCTGCCCGTTATAAACTTTCTTAAGGTCAAATTTAGATAATATAAAAAAATTCATAAAGAATTGATTATTTAGTTACAAATATGAATTCGACGTTATGGAGTAAAAAATATATTTTACTTCTTACAGTAACTAAAGAGATTTTAATATATTAACATATGCTCCCTCCATACTATAATTCCATAATTTATAATTCTTCCAAAGAGTGCATGATATATTGTCATATAGTCTAGGCGTTAGGTATGATTCCGTAGTCGATTGAAGTCCACTACTTTGAGTAGGTGATCTTTATGTATTTTTTCCTCCTGAACACGAATCTTTCGGTAGGAATTTCGTAAATAGATCAGATCCATTGTTATTAACAATTTAAATGTTTAAAACGTTCTAGGGCCTAACATATTGAAGCTAGAGGAATTTTTTAAAATATTCGTTCCCGAGATATACTCATTTGTAATGTTTTAAGCTTGGTTTTGTGGCTTTAGCGTCACCGACACTCCGCAAATCGTCTGTAACTTTTTTCTATATAATAAATGAGACTTATAACGTCTTGTTTTGAAGAGTATATCTTGCACTATTGATATTTATTAAGAAAGTGATCGAATTATTATAAATATTAATTTGGTAGTTGATCAAATTGAATTTTTCTTCAAACTATTCATGTTATCCAGATTTCAGTTAAATGTTGCCCTTTTAAACATCTACGTAAATGAGTCAAACCTATTGTTTTGAAATTTAAACAAAATTTCAAGTAGATCAAAAGTCACGGGTAATAAAGCAATTTAGCGATGTGTGTAGCGTGCGGAACACTCCGCGTTACGGAACGCAACTATGTGCTCTTTAGACGAGAATCACTTTATCCAAGCCTTTTTGTTTTTTAATGCATTATTAAGTTTATTTTGATTTTATGTACAAACTTATTTTTCGTATCAACAACTGTTTAGTATTAAACTTTCCTGAATATTGAACAATGTTTTGAAATTGAGTTTTTGAAAATGAGTTTTTAAATTAGAATACGGCGATTAAAGTGATTTATATTAAAATATGATTAGAACCATATAGAAAAAAAAAACATTTTCAAGGAAACATCTCTTAAATGAATGCACTTTCTCAATTACACGTATCGGTATATTTAAACTAATATATTTATATTATATATACTTTTAAAAGATACGTTCATTTGTAACACAGTAAAGTTTAATATTAAACAGTTGTTGATATGAAATATAAGTTCGTACATAAAATCTAAATAAACTTAATAGTACATTAAAAATCGAAAATGCTTGGCTACAGCGATTCTCGTGTAAGGAGCATATAATTGCATTCCGTAACGTGGAGTGTTCTATACTTTTCATACATTACTAAATCGCTTTAATACCCATAACTTTTGATCTACTTGAAATTTTATTTAAATTCCAAAAGGACTTACTCTGCAATACTTAGTGAATATTTCTGAATAGGTTTAAATAATTTTTTTAGGGGTTTAAAAGTGAAAAGTTTAGCATAAATCTCGATAACACGAAAAATTAATAAAAAATTTCACTTTGAGCAACTACCAAATTGATATTTATAATATTTCTATCACTTTCTTAATATCAATAGTGCAAGATATACTCTTCAAAACAAGACGTTGTGGGACGCATTATATTTGTAACGCGATAAATTGCTATTGCACAAATTTACAGAATAAAATTATTTAATTAAAACACGGAATAAATTAAATTAATTCACTGTCAGATATTCCAATAATTCGGTAATCCGTAAATTCCTGAGACGCGCTACAAACAGTTAATTATTAACACCGAGCTCGACAAAATATTAATTAAGGGGCGCCAGACAGTAATTGTAATGCTCGTCTGAGATCCTCTCGTAAGAGGGATTTCCGCTAAAGAAGGTGCTTCGGGATAAGCACTCCGGCGTCGGTTATTTTCTGCTGAAAACCGCTAAAACTTAAGGCGTGCAGCGCGGCCCGGCAAGTCAAAGCGGAAGATTTAGCATCGACAAACCTACACACAGATAAAATAAATAAATGAGCACACAGTTTCGATAAAACAATTAACAACGGAATTTATTCATATAATCCTGCTCGTACTTGGGTGCGCCGCAGGCGCAGAAATATACAAAGAAAAATCGGGATGATGTTGGTTGTTGGCGGGCGCACGCGACGGCGCAAATTATCTTTCCGAAAAATTACGAAAAATCTCGACTGGAATTTCCTACGAAAAATTAGCTCACCACAGTTTAGCGACACCGCAACTATTGTCACTAATTCCGCTATAAATCCACTCGCCACCCGTAGCTGAATCCCGTCGAATATTTTTAGGTTTCTACACGCGCGCAGAATGTCCGACACTATGCTTCATCCATTCGTACCTGTCGCCAAATTCCGCTAGCGCCAAGACGCTGTTCTCCACCGCACATGATAAATTATTAATGCCTCGTGGCAAAAAGAATCAATTTACAGCGCAACACACGCATGCTCACGACCCAAAACCCGATGCAACTCTCACTAAAAATTACCGAGCGCCGAACACTGGCACTTACCTCGTGGCCAGAATCGAATAATGGTAGCCGGCAGGCTGGATACACTTATACGTGCAATGGCACGTGGTGGCGAAAACTTGGTCGTCACTCATCCTCCGAAAACTCTCCTTTTATCCTCTTAACTCCAGCTCACGTCCTCTCAGAAAATCGAAATTAATCCTCAGCGCGCAGCGCAACAACTCGATTTCGTCCCGCTCGGAAATTTTGACACTTCAAGAAAAATGGCAGGTTCGGTATTCTCACGCAGCTCGGTTTTGTCCCCTCGAATTCGCGGCAGGGCCACAAGTGTCGCCTTCTTCCTTCCCCAGTTTCTGCGTTCTTTTCCAAAATCCTGAATTTCTATTCTGTCTCTGTCGCTCTCGTGATCATCTTTATCTCCTATTTCTTTCTATTTTTGTCGTTGCGTCGATCCTTTGCGTCAATTATCGCTCCTATCCATCGATTCGTTATCGGTTGTTGGCCCTATATCCGTTGCTTATCTCCATATCAATCCTGAATACCTAATTTATTCAGGTCAGCGCTAATTGGCTACCTATCTAGAGTTCCGTCGCCGATGCCGACCCCATTTATGGTGCGCGCAATCCGAAATCTCTAACTATCGCATGCGGAATACATAAATACCCCACCTCAGACTGTATCTACAAAGTTTCTAGGAGTCTGGCGTTAGGGGATTATGCGCTCAAGAGTTTGGTGCACGGCGCCATAAAGTGCTGATCATATGCCGTCACGCTTATTACTCGGCGACTGTTGTGTGCGCGCACGTCGGTTTGCGCCTATCTCTCTCTCTCCCTCTCCCTCTCCCTCTCCCTCTCCCTCCCTCTCTCTCTCTCTCTTTCTCTCTCTCTCTCTCCCTGGTAAGTCTCTGGCATACACGCCTTTTACTTCGCTCCCGCTGTTAGACTTTTGTACTGCTGCCTGCCTGCCTTCGGGCGTTTTGTTGCAGGTCACTTGCAGGCGCCTATATGCAAGCCATCATCTCCTCCGTTATCTTCGCTGTGGGTGCTGTGCTTGTTACACTTTGCTGCATTTTCTGGCTGTGAGAGGGTTCGTTTCTCTTGAGAGTTTCGGCGACATTTTCCTGGGGCACTTCTGCGCATGACCGTGACCACACACAATAACAGGTGCGTGTTTGTTTTTACAAGTGTGTGTCTGCCTTGCTCGCTTTGTTCTGATTAACGTTACGGTCGATTGAATTATTTTTCACCGTAAGAGGGCAACACTTGCCTTGATTGAAAAATGGAGCAGAAGAAAACCTGCGAGTTTTGCAAACGATCATCGCGAAGCGACTCGGTACTTGTTGCATGCTTTAAATGCAAAAGAAATGGTCATGCTTCGTGCATGACATCGTTAAAATCAAGCCAGACGCGAAAAGTTATATCCGTCTGTTTAAATTGTCGCGATAGCAGCAATACAAGTGCGAAAATAAACACATTCAAAACAAAGTCGAAGACAAAGTCAATCAGCGTGAGCGGAGACAAGGGAGAGAGAGAGAAAGACGGAGCGAGCAAGCGCGAGAACCGATTCACGCGAGCGAGAAGAGCCGTCGCTCTCACATACAGATGCTTCCGCCCCCCTCTACTCGCCAGCGGTATCAACTGTAGCCTGCGTGGGGAAGTGTTCAGCGACAGTGGCAGTAGTGGGAGCATCCTAGCAGATGTACAGCGGGTTGCTGGGGTGCGGGCGCCCCTACCAACTTCGGCCGGCATGCAACAGGTTGCCGGTGTGCAGGCGCCGTCAAATATCCACACTTCAACGCCGGCAAGGTTCGCGGACGGTTCTGGGGCTGGAAATGTTTTTCCAAATACATCCATCTCCTCAACTCTGGTCGATCTTATGGGAGCACAATTTGAACTGCTCAACAGGACATTGGCCGATCTTCAGTCTCGGGTAGAGCGGAAACTTGATGCGATTAGTGCACATACAACAACTTACGCACCAGCAGTAAATCAGTTGGTGGATAAATTCAGCGGGCAGGTTTCATCTCTAGAACGAAAAATAGATATGCAGTCATCCCAACTGGAGGGTCTGCATAAGGATCGGCTTATGTTACTGCATGAGAACTATTTTGAAAGACCAGATAAATTCTCTCATGCTCAAGATTTCGGTCAAGGTTGAGGAAGACTCGCGATTGACAAACAGTTCAACAATAATGAATCTGTTATTAATGTTAATAATGATAACGACAATTTAGACAACGAATCACAGGTTTTTGTCTCTCTAGGCTCTGGAGTAAGATCCGCGCCTTCTCACCGCTCGACCTTTGGGAGCTGTTACGTGCGGGCTGAGGGCGGTGATGAGTGCTGCGAGCTTCTAGTAAAAGGTATAACTACTGATGCCTCCAATAATAATGTTTTAAATGATGTTGCGTTTGCAGTGCTCAGCACTGTACTCCCCTCTCTAGAGCGAGAGGAAGTCGTTTGTACTCGTACCCTGCAGCCTCAGGGTGCGAGGGGAGAGCGGGGTGAGGAGCCTGTGAGTGGCACAGTATTGAGGCCGAGGCGACCGCCGTCCTGCGTGGTTCGCCTCACCAGCAAAAAAAGAGTTCATGAAATCCTCCGCGCTAAGCGCGCATTTTCAAATAATTATCTGACCACTAAAGATGTTAGGTCTTCTCCTCGTGGCTTGGAATCTGCCAACCACTTGCCAGACCGTAGAATATATATTAACGAACTGTTACTGCCTGAAGTTTATCGCGAGTTTTTAAGCTTAAAGCAATTGGCTTTGAGACTTGGTTTTAAATATGTCTGGCACAGTGGTGGCAGATTTTTGGTCAGGAGGAGGGGCGGTGAGCGCGCACATATTTTTACCTCAGCTGCGGATCTGCGGGCTGTTGCTGACGCGTATTGTAGAGGAATGGGTGCTCTGTTTCTCAGAGTCACACTGAGGAGGAGAGCGGCCAACCTAATACTGGTTGCGCTCCTGCAGCTACTGCATGACTGCAGCGAGGGATTGCTGGTGTGGCGAAAGAGAGTGGACTGAGAGCGGGTTTTGTCAATGTGAACTCTCTTAGAGCTCACATTGGCCAATTTCTTAGCGACAATTCGTCCTACCATCTGTTAGGGATCGCCGAGTCGTGGTTTGGCCCAGTCGTCGATGATCGACTCATTCAGGTCGATGGGTTTAGCGTCTTGCGTCAGGATCGAAATGTTAATGGTGGTGGTGTTGCCCTTCACATTAGGAACGATTATAAGGTTAAAATATTAGAAACTCAAATAGTACTGGACCTGGCAAACCAGGTATTCCAGAATATTTTTTGTGAAGTTCAAAAGGTCAATACGCCACCAATTCTCGTGGGTGTGATTTATCGCCCACCTAAAATAGCTTTTGGAAGAGATCCTGAATTTCTCTGTACTTTGAGAGACCTCTGTGATAATTACAGCCACAAAATGATCATGGGAGACCTGAATGCAGATCTGTTATCGGTGACTGGTGATTCTGAGTTTATTCAGCGGCTAGCTGATGAACTCTCAGTTAAGATCATCCGGCACGGCTCAACACATCACACTGATACATCTCACACATGGATTGACATAATGCTTGTAGACGATAACGACACGGTACTCAACTTTGGGAATAGTCTGGCCCCTTTTCGCAGCAAGCACAATATAATTGACGCTACTATTGACATACACGTTGCATCTTCTCCTAAAGATACCTTCTGCTTTTGAAGCTATAATAAGATAAACTCGAATGAACTCAATGAGTTTTTGTGTCGCTGCGATTGGTCGACTTTTCCCACAAATACCTTAGAATCAGACTTTGACATAAATGAGGCGCTTGAATGTCTCTGTGTCAATCTACTGGAGGCTATTAATGAACTTGCTCCACTGAAAACTGTTACTTCTCGCAGAGGAAAAGCCCCATGGATTGGCGCTGAGCTTCAGCTACTCATCAACAAACGCAACGCTACGCATAGGCGGTATAAAAAGACTGGGAGGACCGTGCTCCTGGATGAATTTCTACACCTACGCAATGAGGTCGAGATGCGCATGGATCAGGAGCGAGCCTCTTTTCTCAGCAATCAGCTTTCTGACGCTCTTGATCATAAGAAGGATATTTGGAAGGAAATGCGTAATCTCGGTTAATGAGTATACTCGGAGTACTCGGTTAAAATATTTACAAATAAACAAATATCTATCTATCTATCTATCTCTCTCTGTCTCTTTTTCTCTCTCTGACAACGCAGCCGCAGACACTCCTGCAACAAAAGAAGTAAGGGAAACATACACATCATACATTCATATTAGATAGGAATGACGTGTCTTTCTCCAATTTCACCTCTTTTTGAACTTGTAGAAAAACAAGACAGGGAGTAGAAAAGAGAGAGAAATTAAAAAATGCGCGTGTGCCACGTCTGGCCGAATAGAGTGTTACTGTATTGGTTCTTCTATACAGCTGTAATATTAAATTATCTAGTTGCATCACATGGGTTTATCTGCCCGTTACAGAGTAATGGCAATTTGCCACCCTAGCTCTTCTGCCATAACTAGGCCGAAACTCTCTGCCATACGCACGGTCAATCTGTAATCCGTCAAATCCCATTACTGTGCGTGCAGCTCCTGGATCGTACAACGTTCGAATCGTCGTCGCAGTATTTAAGACTCTCTCTCTCTCTCTCTCTCTCTCTCTCTGTCGCTCTTGCAAACCTCTGCGCTTTTGGCGTGCATACCTTTGAGTATAAGTCATTGCCACACGTGCACTCCCCGACTCGTGCACTCTATTCGCAACTCTCTGAAAAAATTTTCTACTTTCTCGTCTAACACTGCTTCAATATCAATATCCGACACTGTTTCAATATCAATGTTCGACACTTCTGTTTTTTCGTCCGACACTGTTTCAATGTCAATGTCTGACACTTTGTCTTCACTATAAAAATTTTCCCTACACGACACTTCACTAGAGGTGCTTTTTTTTTGGCACACAGTTTTATTTTTTTGCTGCTGCTGCTGCTGCTACTATCACTTAAACGTCTATACTTATCCCTAGCTAATAAACTTAAATAAAATACATCGTCACTATCCGAAATTGCTTCACTTTCAATTTCCTCGATTGAGTCGCGATCGCGGTCCCGCCTGAAATATAAAAATTTAAGGAGTGACTCCTCGCATTCGTGGACAGGCACACAGTCCATAACGCAAGGAGATCACACGACGACTGACTGTTCAAGAGCATCTTAGAAAATTTTCTTAAAATCTTGTCTATTGTCAGCATTTATAATGAAGAGAAAAGAGTTACACGTGTGGGCAAGAGCAAGAGAGAGATAGAGAGAGAGAGAGAGAGATAGATAGATAGATATAAGTTTATTTGTAAATAGTTTACAAAATGTACATGTTAAATACATATTGATTTTTTCTTTGGATTATACATTTCATTATTTTTGGTTTTTCGCAGTTATACATTTTCAGTCTTTCTATGATATCACAGCAGACTATACTCGTGGCGATTATTGTCTCTCTTGCTCTCTTGAGCCATCCAACCACTCCACCGCGTACCCTCGCTGGGCGCTTTCGTCGCCGCTCGCACTCTGGCGCTTGCATGTGTGTGTGCATTCCCCATATAATTTACGCGACATAGGGGTTGCATCGCACTCGTACATGAATATCGGCGCGGTGCTTGTGTGACTGCGCAAGTGTCCGCTGCTGCACGCATTGTCATCGTCTCGCCGTTGCTGTTTCCTCGTCGTCGTCTCGTGTGATTAAGGGCGAGTGTGAATCGTCGCTTGCCTCAAAACATATGCGACTCCACCTCGTTAATAAACAAGAATCAATTTTAATCCCTCGTGGCGGTGATGGCGAGCATCGTCGTCGCGCTCTTGTAGCCCTGGCTGTGTCGCGAGCTATCCCCAAAATGGCGCCGGTGAATTAATAAATAAAAAGAGGAAAATAAAGTACACTGTCTTGTTATATTCTTGCGACGCCAACACTGGTCTCACATATTATATAGAAAAAAAGTTACAGACAATTTTAGGAGTGACTGTGACGCTAAGGACGAAAAACCATGCTTAAAACAATTCAAATGATTATATGAGATATTGTAAAAAAAAAGCATTGCATTTGACTCCAGATTAAAAGAGTTTTGATGCTTGTCGCATGTCTCTAGCTGCAATATGTTAGCCGCTGGAGAATTTTAAACATTTAAATTGTTAATAAAAAATTATCTGACCTATTTAAGTAATTCCCACCGAAACATTTGTTTTCAGGAGAAAAAAAATACATAAAGAACACCTTCTTAACCCATTAACGCCAAAGAACGCAGATTTTGACATAGATCTTTGAGCTCCAAACTTTATAAGAAAAACTGAGTAAATATTAATCAGAATAGTATATCCAACTATTTTTGGGCATGCTCTTTCGATTTTCGAGGTCAAATTTGCATTTTGGAAGCCCTGGAAAAAATATGGCGGATTCAAAGAGAAAAAATGCGAAAAAACGGAGATTTTTTTTTAAGATTTTTTTCGAGATGAAAGGTTATTGGGATTGAATTCCAAATGCGATCAATCGTGATCATGATAGTTAAAGTTGAGAAGAAATTTTTTTTATCTTACCTCAAATCACCATAACCTCTAAAAAATGGACGAAATGACATAAAATTTTGTGCAATCCGGAGTTTTTGTGTATATCTTATAACAAATCGAATATTCATGCGGTTTTCCCTATAAAAATATTATTTGACGATACATTCAATATTAACGTATACACCTGGTCTGTTTTTACATGTCTGGTTCAAAATGGCGGCCAATACGGAGGTCAATATGGACAAATTATGACTTTTTTTGCAATTTTCGTTTTGAAGGGTGCTGAATATGTTCGTCGCCGTTGATTCTGAAGATGGTGACTGCTTTGAAAAATTCAAGATGGCAAAAAATAGGTTCGGCATCTATGTACATTCAAACACATGGCCAATATTGTACCCATACAGTACCTAAATGCCTGACGAACTCCCACTTGATCCTGGGTTTTCACGAATCATTGTTTCAAAAGAAAAAATACCGAGCGCAAAAATACCAAAAATATTTCCAAAAATTTTACGAAGAAAACAAAAAAATTTTTGAATTTGAAAATAGCGAAGATTTTTCTTTATATCCGCCATATTCAGTAGCTATTGAAGAAAAAATAAAACCAAGAATGAAGATTGTAAGTATAAACCATCTTGAAAATCTGAATGATAAACAACTAGAGGAAGATATAAATGAAAGAAACTTTTTTAATTTCAACGATCAAAAATGTAAAATTGTGCACTGATATATTAGCAAGCAAGGGACGCAAACTGTTCTAATTGAAGTAACAGGAGACCTGCATAAGCATATTAAAGACAATAAAAATAAAATATATATTGGACATCAAAAGTGTATGGTGTATGATATAATAGACTGTAGACCATGTTATAAATGTGGCATAATTGGACATAAAGCAAACAAATGCAAGAATCCTGCCAAGTGCACTGAATGCACAGGTGCACAAATGGCAAGTGAGTGTACAGGTCAGGCCAATAAAAATTGCCTAAACTATATTTTCAGTAATAATAGATATAATACAAAGCTTTCAATGAACCATGAAGCAACAGATTATACAAGATGTGAAGTTTTTCAAACAAGGGTAAGGAAATACATAGACCCAATGGACTACGTTGTAAAGCCAGTAATACCCAGAGATATGGGTAACATAGAAAACTATATTAACATGCCAATGTCAGCCGGACAATCAGGCATATCGGCAGGAAATTTAAATACTTTAAATGTTTCAATACAGAAACAAATACGTTCTTAATGGACAATTTTGAGATAAATTTTAAAGAAATAATACAAAACGAATATGAATTTAAGAATACTGAAGATTTCAACAAAAGCATAGGAAGAACAAATTTTGTAATCTTACACGTTAATATTAGAAGTTTAAATGAAAATTTTGAAAAGTTAGAAGTTTTCTTAAAGAGTTTAAATAACAAACCAGCAGTAATTATTTGCTCTGAAAGGTGGATAATTAAGCACATTAAACTATTTAGATTATCGGAATATAGAATATTCTATAATGGTAGTATAATTAATAAAGTAGACGGAGTGATATTATATATAAGAAATGACATAAGTCAGGAGACCAAAGTAATTGAATTAGATAGAATAAAATTTTTAGTTACTGATTTTAATATAAATAATAATGAATTGTTTCGGATATCGGCGACATACAGGTCGCATGTTGTATCGAATTTTATAAACTACTCCTGATTTTGAACATTTATCATCCTTGTATTTATATGTATGTAGTATGTATGTATGTATGTAGTAGTTTATAAAATTAATTGTAGGATTGTAATGGATGTTATATTGGACAAACGGGTAGATATTTGAAAAAAAGAATATATGAACATCAATATAGTTTACGGAGCACAAAGTTTACTTCGGGGTTAAAGGAACATTGTGTGAATTGTTTGCATTCTTTCGATTTCGGGAGTGTGGAGGTTTTAGAAGAGGGGATAAGGAATAAATATAAGAGGGAGTGTTTTGAGAGTATCCACATTCTAAGAAATCGAAATAATGTTAATTTAATGATGGAGTCAAGTAAATTAGATAACATTTATCATTCTTTATTAATTTAAGTTGTAAGGGGAAATTGGTAAAAGGGAGAGGGGGGTTGGTGGTGGGGAGAGGAGGGATAGGTATATAAGGAGGTTAAACAT
>UELU01098941.1:0-15471 GCA_900490025.1 Megastigmus dorsalis
GCCATACGTACACAGTCGAGCATAGGAAAGGCGCACTTAATAATGTGCCTGATGCTCTACCTCGGATATACGAGAATGATGAACCGGCTATCAGCGCAATATCATGGGTCGAAGAGACCCTCGATGAATGGTATTTGCGCTGTGTACAGAAAGTCGAAGAGGACCCGACTGGCAATCCTAAGAGTAAGATTGTCGGGTGTCACCTGTACTTCTATAAGCCGGATGAAGCTTTAGAGGGTACGATAGGTGATGATGATGCCTGGAAGCTCGTCGTGCCCATGGAGAAACGGAAAGACGTTATTGAAGAGGGGCATGACGAGCCAACTTCCGGTCGCCTGGGCCGAGAGAAAACATACACCCGAGTGGCCAATTTATACTTTTGGCCGGGTATGTATAAGAACGTAGAGGCTTATGTTCGACAATGCACTGTATGTCAGCAGTGTAAAGTCGGACAGCGTGCACCGTCTGGATTGATGGGGCGAAGGACTAACACTAAACCGTGGCAAGTGGTTGCCGGTGATATTACGGGTCTTTTGCCGAAGTCTATGAAAAATTACGAATATATCTTAATTTTTCAAGATTTATTCACGCGATGGGTAGAGGTAATCCCCATTCGCAGGGCCAACGCAAAAACCGTCCTTAAGGAGCTCAATGAGCGTGTCTTTATGAGATACGGAGCTCCTGAAGTTTTGGTCTCTGACAATGGCACTGAGCGCAGCGCACGCACAGGTCAGCAACACTCCAACGGGAGATGTAACGGCTGACCCTGTGCCTCAAATCTCGCGGCCCCGTGGAAGGCCCCGGAAGGCCGCGAAAACTGTTAAGCGAGCGAAACTACGTACCGAGAAGGCTGCGAAAACTGTTAGGGTTGCGAAGCGAAAGCCCGGTCGACCGAAGGGCTCACGGAAGCGTGTCGTGGTAATCGATCCGTCGAATCTCTCTCCGCGTCGAACACGAGTCAATCGCTCGTAAATCCCTCTCATCTTGCCCTTTGTTTGTTTTCAGGATGGATAAAGAGGAATTCCTGCGCATGTGCGTTCAACTGTTCAATGAGTTGTCCGTTGGGGCCGAGGAGGAGATAGACTCCTCGGTCTCCATTACAGAAGTGGCCAGGGAGGTGGTCCCTTTGATTAGGGCTAGGGTAGACGCTACCTTGCGTCGACCCTATACCACGGGGCCACCCCCGATTCCGAACGAGGAGGGCGCCGTCACTCAGCAAGAGAGTGCGGCGCCACCGAAGATAAAGAAGGAGGAGGGCACCGCGGCTCCTCAAGAGAGCCCGGTGCCATCGAAGAAAGAAGAGGTGGCACAGGGGACGGACCCCTGTGTCGCTGAAGAAGTTCAGGGCGCGGTTGCTTTGCCGGAAAAGGCCCAACCAGTATTGCTAGTGGCTGGGTCACGGGGACCAGCAGCAGAGGCCGCCTTCCTCGGGGACATCGAGAGAGTGGAGCGGCTCCTACGGGAAGCGAGGGAGCGTTCTCGCCAGGTAGCCCGCCTGGAAGAGGAAGCTTTTGTTGCCCTGGACCAACTGCAGAGGTGATATGGCGCTGAGGCTGTCCAGCGCACCAATAGCTGGACGGTCCCAGTAGAGAATCGACGTGAGGAGATGCGCGCCTTGTATGGAGTGCGCCGTACACGCGCAGCCCGCAAAGAAGCAGGGGCAAAGCGGGTTGCTGAAGAGTTGGCCCGCCTGGAGAAAGCGCGCAAGGACCGCGCTGCAGCGGAGCTCGCTCTCCAGCGGACTAAAGAACAAGAGGAGTACGAGAAGCGGCGCCTTGCTCTGGAGAGAAGGCGCCGCGAAGAAAAACAGAACGATGTCCGGTGTTACATTTGCGGTACACCGGGCGTCAAGAAGAGCTGTAAGTGCCCAAATATTAGAGAGCACAGGAGATATAAGTAGATAGCGGATCTACTGTGCATTTTCTGAGCAAGCTGGACTCGTGAGCCTTGCACGGAGCTCACGAGTATCTTTGGTCCGAGCATCGGAAAGCGAAACTCAACAAGAGATTCTCGTATTTGTCAACGGTAGCTGATAGATCCTGAACAGTTGGATAAATCAGAGGATTTTCCCACTGCAACGTGCAGCAGATAGGAGTGTGCAGTACAGGGTTACTGCACACTGGGAGAAAATCAGCCCCGTTACAGATTCGATTAATTCTTATAATATTAACGGAAATTTGGTGTTGTTAGTGCTATATCAACTAATAAATAAGCTGATAATTGTTTATTATAATGATGTAGAACGTTACGTTACTAGTATTTTAAAAATTTTCAATAACTTTTATGAAGTTTTACAATTAGTTTTATTCATTCGTTATATAATGAACAATAATGGTAGTTTTCAAAAAAGTGTTTAAAGCATAAAGATTTTTTACACCAAGCACAGCGAACTATTGCAATATTATTGCAACTTTCAATCTCGCAATGCGTTTTACAAGAATATTTATTTCTTTATTAACAGGTGTAACTTCTTCGACTATTTTAGGGCAATGCCCACTCCAAGAATCCAATAATAATATACTTTTAGAACCAACTTTCGGAAAATATATTCTTTGTAACCAAATTTTAAAATGATCTGAAAAGAATTATATTTTTTAATCTTGTGTTTTAATCTGTGTGTTGTGGATGAAACTGATTGAACAACACACTGCACCTGTTTTTCTCCTTCAGTAGCTAATGTTCTACCAGAACGCATTTCTAATTGGAATCCACTGTGATCAAAGATGTATGCATTTTCCATTCCTATGGCTTGTGCACATTGTTTAACATCAATTACAAATTCATTAGCATATTTTTCCAACTCTGCAGCACTTTCTAAAGTTTTTCTGGTTACGAATTTATTAAATTTTCTTTATACTATTCTGTATATTTTCTTGAAATGATTGAGCCAGTGCTTTGAAGCTTTAAATCTAATATCTTCAAAATCTATTTGCTTTTGAGCTTGTAATGCCCATTTACGCAAGTCTGAATCATGAACGACCAATCTCCGTTCCTTCCCAGGTTGCGAGTAACAATCTTGTAACCCGTTCCGCAGGGGTCCGAGTCGACCTCGTCGATCAGTTTTGTCCAGCTTTTGCGTTTACTGTCGTTAATCGCACGTCTCAGTTGTCGTCGCGCGACTCGGTTATTATTATTATTACTACTGCTACTACTACTGCTACTACTACTGCTACTGCTGCTGCTGCTGCTGCTGCTGCTGCTGCTCCTTCTCCTCCTCCTCCTCCTCCTACACTACTACTACTACTACTACTACTACTACTACTACTACTACTACTACTACTATTACTACTACTACTACTACTACTACTACTACTACTATTATTAAACTTTATATATTATTATAAGACAAAATCAGATGTAAACATTAGATTAAATAAACTAGAATAAATTTACTGTAAGCCTCTTACTGTAAACTTTTATTTATTCTATTCTTCATAAAAAAATAACTTTTTTCAGTCTATAATATTCCAATAAAAAATAACTTGATAGGACAGGTTTAGGAATTGGAATTCATGGCTTTGTGAATTTGTAAGGTTGGGCTTTGTGGTTTGGGATTCGTTGGTTAAGGGTTTATGAGTATGTGCCTTCGGGGTTTAAGGTTTGGAATTTGTGGCATTAAGGTTCGAGCGTATGTGGTTTTGGGATTTAGAGTTTGGGGTTTGAGGATTGTGTATTTAAGATTAGGGGTTTGAGATTCGTGAGTGTGGGAATTGTGGATAGGTAGGTTTGGGGTTTGTAGGCTTGGGGTTTGTGGGCTTGGGATTTATGGACTTGGCGTTTATGGATAAAAATATAATTGGAAAATTTAGTTTTACCAGTATAAAATATAAGGTATTCAACCCTCAAAATTTTAAACTTATACAGTTTTATTGCTTGATTTACGATTTTTTTTTATTTGTCTTATTGGAAAATATCAAATAGTACCGACGATATTGAAAGAAACGTGATTTTGGAGTTGTCTTTCTAGGGTGGTTATCGTTCTCTAAAAGTGAATATTAGCCGATAAAAAAATTCGTATGTCCTACTTTTCAATGCTCTATAACATCACAATTTTATCAAAATCGGGGGTTCATTCAATGTATTATTTGTTTGTATTGCTTTATAGTACGATTTAGGGTTCACCCCCATAATAAAAGATTATGCGGAAATACCGAAACACGTGACTTTTGTCATTGTGTATTAGAAAAATATTTCTTTATATTTTTGTAACAGTTCTGTAAAATTCCAGACAAAAAAATACTCGGAAAATGTAGTTTTTTCCCTATTAAATTTAACGGTTGCAACCCTTACTATCGAAGCCTATATACATTTGTTGCGTTTCTTGTGACAATTATTTTTCATTTTGTTTTATTGCAAAATGTTGAAGAGAACTGACGATATTGAAGAAAATATGAATTTGAGGGTGATATTCGGGGGTGGTTTTCACCCCCTTAGAGTGCATATCGTACGATAAAAAAAATACGTGTCTTTTATTTTTGATGCACTATAACATATCTCAGCATAAGCATTGCAACTTATGGTATCATAGCCTGGGGTGGAGCTTATAGTAATGTACTAAATATAGTAGTACGTCTTCAAAATAGAATACTAAAAATAGTTTTAAAAAAGGATAAAGAATTGAATAGACGTTTAACAATTCGAGAATCGTTTGAAATAGAATGCTTATTACATTTTTACAAAGATCTTCAAAAGAACTATATAGACTCAAACAGTAATACTAGAAACAAATTATTAAACCTACCTAAAATAAAAAAAAACTATTAGTCTCAAGAATAATGAAACAATAGCAATTAAAACTTTCAACAAGCTGCCAAATGAGTTTAAAACGCTACATCTAAATAGAGATACTATCAAGATGAGGCTTGTTAAATGGCTAAGGGATAAAACATTGAACATTAATTGAAATAATATAATCTAATTTCAATTTATTTTATTTTAAATAAACATTGTTAATTAATTTAATTTCCACACATATTACAGATTGTTTATTCAATGCAATAGCCCAAACAGGGGTAATCGTAGAATGTGAGTTTAACTTTAAGTGAACCGGACCTATGTACAGGTGATTTTGATTACCTCTTTAGGGTGCGAGTTGCTCTGTTATATGGATTGTATAATTTGATGTAAACTTGTATGTCTTTGTACTCTGGTAAATAAATAAATTTACGGGGTACTTTCCTTGTGAGAGCACTCAGGAAGCTCGCAGCAATTCCTCTTCTACTCCGGTTTTCAGTGAATGGGTCATTGGTCCCGTCCACAGCTCCTCCCTCTTCTCGTTCGTTTCCTCGGTCCATACTGAAACATAAAAGGTTCGTCCCGTCATGTGTCCGACCCCCTGGATCCCCTCGCCTATGGGGGCAGCCGGCATGGCCCCAACACATGTTTGTAAGTGGTGCCGGACTGGGCACGTCATTCCGGGATATAGCACGCTCCATTGCGCTAGACCACCTCTGCTCTCTCGAGCCTCCCGCCCCGAACAAGGCGTTCAGCTCTCTGGAGAGTTCCGACGAAACGCACTCGCCGATGCCGCTTTGCCGGGACTGGCTAGGACGCCGGCCTCCCGTCTTGACAGCAGCAGAAGCCAAAGGTGGTTTAGATCACTTTAGCACGCAACCTCCTTTCGCTTCCCCACCCAGGATCTCCCTTTGCCGACGCACGGACCGCATCGCACGGCAAACACGATGGTCCGCTATTAGTTCTAGAGTTGCCTTCCGTTCATAGAAAGACCGCTCCCGTAAGCCCCATCACCCGGTCGGTCATGAGGCCGGCCTTCGGCAAGGTGCGGACGATAGATGGGGTTTATTATTATTATTATTATTATTATTTTTAACACAACTTTTTCAGCATAATCTCAATCTTAATTAATTTGAATGTACTTACAATAAAGCTCGTGCGAGAACCAAAAAAGAACAGAACTGAAACTTAAATAATTAACCTTGCATTATAAAATTATCTGTTGTTTTGTATTCTGCTTGCTATTCAACCCTATAATACTGACTATGATTATTACTTGTGAGGCTGGTTTTGGCCTCGCAAGAGGTAGTGACAAATATTAAATGAATTAAAACAAAACAAAACTCGACTCCGTCCTTTCTTTTCCCCCGGCGCCGTTAGAGGTTAGGTTCGCACTGCCAGGGCACCGAGTCCGCGACGACGATGCTCGCCACCACCGCCACGAGGGGTTGAAATTTAAATAAACAATTAACGAGGGGGATTCGCGTTTGTTTGAGGAGGACGCCTGGACCGACGCACAGCACGAGACAAACGAGGAGGCGATAGCGACCGAGCAGGCAGGCAGTCGGCCGGCCTGGACTCACCATTGACGAAGCGACGACGACGATGATGTCCGCGAGTGGCACCAACACAACACGAGACACGATTGCCCGACCACGGATCTCCATGATGACGACGAGGTGCAGCGACGAGAAGAACGATTCACGAGGAAGTGACAGCTGGGCCGTCCACAGCAGCCGACACCACTGCACTTACATGCCATCTGCGCCAGTGTATGTGTGCGGGTCCGACGCGACCTCTATGCTATGCGAAAGCATGGGGAAGCGTACCAATACACCTAATCGCCAGGGCGCGAGCAGCGGTGAAGCGGTCGCGCTGTGCACGAGAGCGTGGGGGACAGATAACATATGTAGCGAGCAAGAGAGAGATAGGCGCGAGATGACATGTGCGCCAGTAATTCATCAAGTAATACGTGCGACCGTATCTGACGAGTAAATGACGGCGCTGTGAGCCAAACCTGTTCACGCGGAATCCCTAGCGCTAGATGCCTAGGGACTTTCCGTAAATAGTCTGGGGTGGTATATTTACGTGTTCTAGACACTGTAATTACGGGTTTCGAGTTGCGCGCGCGGTAGGCGGGAGCTAGCGTCAGCGACGGAACTCAGGTCGGCCACCAATTAGCGCCGACCTGAATATATTATGTATAACTGATTGGAAGGGATGCCAGCGACGGAACCATCAAGAAAATCAATCAACGAATCAATAAGGAGCAGCTCCAAGCGTTCGCGGGTGGGATTTGCCGAGCGGGCTTCTGAGATTTAGGATCGATCATGTATTGAGCTTCTGGCGCGAGAGAGAGAGAAAGAGAGAGAGATACGAGCAGCGAGCGGTGTCAGATTCACTGACACTTGTGTTAAAATTAAAGGTCGCTAACTAAAATTTTACAAATTCCATTAGACTTGAATGTGATCTTTCCAGAGAACCGTTTGTTTGGGGGTGAAATGCAGTGGTGCTTATTTGTTTAATTTTAAATCGCTTAGATACCGGTCTCATTAATTTACTCATAAAATTGGTGTCTTGATCCGTGAAGATTACGCGTGGTGCCCCGAAAACGCTCATAACCTTCTTTATTAATCCATTTGCAACGACTACAGCAGTGGTCGTTATTAATGGTTCGGCAATCGCAAATTTTATCAGTTGATACTGAAATATTAAGATGTATTCATTTCCTTTTACTGTTGCCTCATGGAACTGGAAAATGGTATAAGCTCCACTTATTATTATATTATTAACACAATTTCCATCGCTGTGCAAAGTGTGTTCGACCTAGCGATGCGCAAGGCTGTTAATGAAGAAAAACAATTGAATCCTGCACGTGGAGAACCCGAAGACATTTTAACCGTTTCGGGTGACGGCTCCTGACAAAAAAGAGTATTTTCTTCTCTTATTGCCATAATCTCTTTGATTTTTAAACATTCTAAAGAAATTGCGAACGTTATTATTAAATCAAGCTACTGCAAAGGGTGTGAAAAGAAAAAAAGGAACAGAAGGCACGCCTGAATATCAAGTGTGGTATGAGAAGCACAAGGAACACTATCAAGCGAACCACTCAGGAAGTTTGGGCAAAATGCAGGTCGATGATATATGCGAAATGTTTTGACAAGCCTTGGAAAAGTTTGCTGTGCGTTATAGTTTTTATACAGGAGATGGAGACTCTAAAACCTTCAAGTTCTTGCTCAGTACAACACCTTATGGAGAAGACTTTGTTGTGAAAAAGTTAGAATGTGTCTTACATGTTGCGAAAAGAATTTATAAGCGTGCTAGTGACGCGAAGAAAATTCTCACACAGACGAGAAAAGCTGCAAAGAAGGATGAGAAAAAAACTCCAGCACGAAAATCGGTGAATACTCAAGATTTAACAATAAAATTAATGAAAGAACTCTCAACCAACTATGGTTTGGCAATTCAAAGGCATCCTAATTCTCTGGAAGAAATGAGTAGAGATATCTGAGCGGTATATTATCATAAAATCTCAACTGATATCAACCCCCAGCATTCGTACTGCTCCGACACTTGGTGCAAATATAAGAAAGCTGTGAGAGATAAGACAGTTAAAAATTTCAAACATCCTCCTGCTCATGCTAAAGATGTTCAAAAAATTCTAAAACCAATCTACGAAGATTTGACAAAGCAAGAATTACTTGAAAGATGCCTTGGTAGAAACACGCAGAACAACAATGAGTCGTTCAACAACTGCGTTTGGGCAATGGCTCCTAAACACGTCTTTAACGGAAAAATTATTGTTCAAATCGCTTGTCAAACAGCTGCTTGTATCTTCAATGAAGGTTTTCAAACGGTTTTGAAAATCATGTTAGTAATGGGAGTCAAAATCGGCCCGAGCGCCATGCACATTGCTGCTCAACGTGACAGAGAACGGCATAATGTATGGTGCAGGCATCGCTGATTAAAAACAGGTAAAATTTATTCACGATTTTTCCTTGAAAAAAACTTCAAACGCGTTTTTCAAAAAACAACGTTTTCCGATGTCTTGTTGATAAAATCTTCGAAACTACTGAACCGATACTTATGAAATTTTTACCACATATTCTTTAGCTATAGCGCATATCGAGGGTTTTTTTAAATTTTGATTTTAACTCTTTATTTTTGGCCGAAAACCATAAAAAAACGGTTTTTTTTTCGAAAAATGTCCGCTATTTTGTCAATTTTTCAACAATCAAAAATCGTAGTATATGCACTATAGCTATCAACATACTGAATCTAACGTCAATCAATTTTTTTGTTTCAGACCAACCATTCCAGAGATTTCATCAACAGCGCGGACACACCTTTTTTTAAGACTTTTTTTGAAGTATCATTTTCATGTATTACGATAGTGTATTAATACAGTGTAGTAACTTATATATCAATATTTATAATATAAAACTGTTTAAAAAATTCTGAAAAACTGTCTTTTTTTTGGTGTGTCTTAATGCATAAAATTCTCCTTTTGCCGTTCTCGATTTTGTAGCCCTATTTTTTAACAGTTTCTTAATTCTTGTAGTTAGTTCCCAGATTTTTTCTATTTCGTTTTTGGTAGTTTCACTCGATAAAGAACTCAATTCAATGTAGAGTTTCAGTGTATTCAGCGTCTGGCATGCTTCCCCTGCTATGCGTGCACATAACTCGTTTTTCAAAATTTTAGGCACGACATTATGGATTAATATTTCCATATCTTTTGTATTCTCGTATAGCACTCCATTATTTTTTATTCCTTCGTTGCAGAGTTCTTGTAATAAGCTCATTTCTTCAAATAGAGTTTCTTCTTCGCACATTTTTCCTTGTTTGTTCTCACTAATTTTTACTTTTGATTTAAATTGTGATATTGGATTATCCATATAGCATGCCTTCCCCCCTTTCTCGGAAACATCATTCAAGACGAACTTTGATGCTTTATAGCTTTCATTTATAAATCTACTTTCAGAGTTAAAGCTTAGAATTTGAATAGAATTTTCAATCTAATTCTTGTTTTATAATATTATTTTCGGATTTAAGTTTTAGAACTTGCTTAGAGTTTTCTTTTAAATCTTGTTTATTCATATCATTTTTAGATTTAAGAATTTGCTTAGATGTTTCTCTCAATTCTTGCTTATTAATATAATTTTTAGATTTAGGAATTTGCTTAGAATTTTCTTTTAATTCTTGCTTTAAATATCATTTTGAGATTTAGGAATTTGTGTAGAATTTTCTTTTAATTCTTGGTTTATAATTTTTTCACTCGAGTGAGATTTGGATTTAGATTTTGAATTTGAATTTGCTTCCATATTAGTACTTCTATTACAATCCGAGGTCGTATTCAGACTAGTATTAGAATTCGAATTCGTAAGGTAATTAGTAATTAATACAGGATTGGAGATTGAAAAATTTGATTTTGATTTAGGACTTGGATTTATATCCGAATTTGATTTTGATTTAGAACTTGGAATTATATCCGAATTTGACATTGATTTAGAATTTGGATTTATATACGAATTTGATTTAGAATTTGATTTAGAGTTTGATTTAGAGTTTGGTTCCGAAACCGAATTCGCGTCCGAATTTAATTTCGTTTTCTTTTTTGAATCCATTTCAGAATTCGATTTTGACTGTTTTTGGAAATCTAAATTCTTTTCAGAATTTGATTTTTCTATTGAACCCATTTCAGAGTCCGATTTTGACTGATTTTGAAAATTTATTTTCGATTTGGTTTCGGAGTTATAATACTCTGTGTTTATATTTCTTTCCTTCTTTTCGAACACTTGATCCCTTTCCTCAATTTTATGGCTCCTTTGTTCCTGAATTTCCGTCCTCAAAGTTTCCAGCTGCGTCGTGTACAGCTTTTAAACAGCGCACTTCTGCTCGTTCATTATTTTCTATGAACGAAATTTCTTGTGCTCCAACTACTAGATTTCTGTTTAGATAGTCTATTTTGGCTCCTCTTTGAGCAAAAAATCGCTACCTAATAATCCCTCTTCTTTAATCGGAAAATTATTTTCCACAATATGAAATTCTATTAAGAAATTTGGAAATTGTATATTTATTTTACCGAGCGTAAATATGCTGTTATTTGTGATCCCTTGTAATTCTAGAATTTCGTTTTGATTTATTGTTACATTGTTACCTAAATTATTTATTTTTAATAAATTTGGCCCAGCGCCTGAGTCGAGGAGTAACAACATTTGTTTATTATTTATTGGATTTTTAAAGGGATTATTGGCGATTTAATATTTTTAATTCAATAAATATTTCTTTTGGTGATGATTGATGTGCCGACTCGTTTTTTGGGTGTGATCCATAAATGGTCTCCCCTCTTACTCCCTGTAGACGGGGAATTTGTTCGTTTCCTGCTTGCTGATCTCTCATTTGGTTATTAAATATTCTTTTTCTACATTTTTCTAGTATATGCCCTTCCTTTTTGCAATACTTGCATATTACCGGTTCGAACTTTTGTTTTTCGTTTCTAGGGAACGTAGCATTTTGTCTATGTACGTACTGGTTATTCTGCGCGGGCGTTCCGTAGCGTGGCCATTGAGTCGGCCACTTCGCGTCTCTTGGCCGCGCCCATGAGCCTCTACGTTCACCTTGCTCGTTCGCGTTGCCAGCATACTGCCCGATTCTCCAACCCTTGAGTGCTGTATGGCTCGGTTTTGTTCATATTTGACACATTTCTTTCATTGTATCTTCTATGAAATGGACTTTAGCAATTTGTTGCTGATTTTTATTTTTTGTTATAATTTTTACAGTGTAATTTAATTCTTCCGGTTCATAGCACGCAAAATCTCTTTCAATTTCGATTGGTTCTGCTGTTGCATCGTCTAAAGTTTGTATTGTGCCTAACCGCGCTTTAATTACCCAGTGCAGACCTCTTATAAAAATTTTACTAATTATTCTTCTAATTATCTGTAGTGACTCCCTGGGTTTCTCTCTTCTCTTTTCGCAGATTCTGAAATTTCCTACCCTACGGACTTCACTCTATTTGAAAAACTACTACGCTTTCGTCCCTTTTTTGTTTAATTTCAGATAAATCTCCGTGCAATTCATGTAATGTTTTTGCCGATCCGAAAATTCTATAAAAAAATCTTCCTATTTCGTCTTTGACGTAAATATTCTTTTTGACGCGCTTTTTAAATTTTCCTCAAATAATCGTAATTTAATTAACCTAGCTAAATCGGGCTCATGTTGTTCATTAATTATGTCACACGCTTCCCTAAATCCGTCTGAAAACTGACTCAACGGTATATTTACTCCGTTGTATTTGGAAATTAATTCTAGAGCATCTTTTATCGAAAGCAGTCTTACTTGACCAAGAGTTGAATTTACTGATCGCGAGTGAAATGTCGATAGTCTCGGCAATATAAGTGTTCCCGAATTTAGGGGCGTGCTGAACGTAGCTGCGTTTTGTAAATTTATTCCTGACGAAGTAGTGGGCATTGTGTTCGTTATTCCTTGTATCTGCGTTTCTTCAAATGATACAAATTTTGTCCTATCTTCCGTTATTTCAGGGGCGAATTTTATTTCTTTTCTACTCGCGATTCTTTCTGTCCTGTTTTTCTCAATTATATTCTCTATTATTGATTTTGGACTTATTTTTTGACTAAATAATTCACCAATTGCATTTATTAAATATTTGTCTCCGCAACACTCAATAATATGGTCTGGATTTACGTCGTTTTTTAATACCTCTATAATTGAATATACTATTTTTTTAGAACCGTCTTCAATTTCTTCGCTGTTTATTCCGCTGTCGCGACTGTTTTTGAAATAAACTAACGCGTCTTCAAGTGAGCTGAATTTTACATCCGAATCTGTTCTCAAAGCATGCTTTAGTAAAATGCGAGCTGCGTCATTATTAACTGCGCTTCTTATCAGTATTCATACTTGTTTAAAAATTATGCAAGGAAAATTTTCGCCAATTAAATATTGCACTAATCCGTTTTAAGGAGGGGCCCCCACGTGGTACATCTAGGAAGCGTAACGAAGAAAATAAATGAACTTGAGTTGCACGCAACTAAATGACTCGTCAGTGACGGAAAATTGACTTACAAAATAAAAGTTTCCCCAGTTTGCGTCAAGCGCACGGATGGGCGGCAATAATTTAATAGGCGTAGATGTGTAAAAAGTTTAATTGGAAATGATAATGCGCAGGACGCACGGCTTGTTTTGATTTGATCGTAGGAAGTAGAGTGAAAGTAATGCCCCCAGGTGTCGTCTCAATGCTGCTGTAGATCCTCCTTCTGCTGTGTGGGTGTGACTTGCAGAGAGCGAAGCGCGCGTTGTGACACCTGTCACTAAATCAACAACAATTTCTAATGCATTAATAAAATATATTAAAAATAAATAACTAAGATAAATTTCAATATTAAGATAATAATATTTACGAGCGTTGCGGATACTGTTTAAGCGCGGTTATTGTTTTTATAATTTCAATTAGTGTAGAGTATAGAAACTCTAAATTAGTATTTTGCAATAGTATCGTTACAATTATTGTTAAACAAAGCACTACAATCAAAACTATAAAAGAAATAGAACGCATGAAATGCGAATAAATACGCGCGCACACATATAACTGCACTACACGCGAATCACGCGTGTACGTGCGAATCAAATTATCCCCACCAAGTAGTATCAAGGATGGTCATCGCAGAGAGGGGGAAGCCGATCAAATCGCCGTCTCAGCTAAAAAAAAGCGGCGCATCAAACATCGAACAGACAGACGATCCTCAGAGTTTGTAGCGAGAACAGCGTGAATAAAATATAATTATATGATATTCAAACGTTTTTCTCTCTAGCTCGCAAGCTGTCCAAAGTATAAGGGCCATTACGTCCCTTATACCAGTAAACAGTTAAGAGCCGTCTCACCCTGGTTTTCCCTGCGAAGGCCTTTCTGCCCCACTACTTGGCCAAGAAGATCCAACATTCCTTCCTTCCTTCCTCTCTCGAAATCAGAGCAAAGCGACGCAGTATCCCCATTAAGTGGATACTGAATAGCTAAGCGAAGATTGCCCCCTCTCCTATAGTGGGTATCAAAATACTTAGGTCGTCAAGACAGGAGAGCGCTCAATGTGTAGCCTCTGTCCACTCTTGATAGGCGCCTAAGTGATAGGGTGGGAATATTGTTTAAAGTCGCGATACGAATCGGGTCCGAAAACCCGGACAAGGAGATCGTTTCCATCTTGCTTGTCGAAAGAACAGTGGCGGCACTCTGGACCGTCACAGCGTTTAATTGAATAAGATAAATCGATAATCAGGAAAAGGTTTGAATGTTTCTAGTAAAATAACACTGATTTTCTATTTGCAAATAACTTCAATTACTACTTTATTCACTACCACAAAATTGGTTACAATAATTCGTTACAATAAGTCAGCTTCAATAAATCGCGCTCGATACAGAGTTAAAGTATAATAAATGTCTAACCGCGTGTTACAATTTCTTAGAGCGAGTAGCGCGGAGACAACGTGATACTTCCAAAAAAGGGGAATCGATAGGAGACCGCTTCTCGTTACGTCTCTCCTTTTATGGCTCTCCAGGTTGGATACATTGACAGAGGAAACATAAATGTGGAGCTTCGGGGAAAAGGAAAGGTAAATGTTTGATAGAGAATCCGGGTATGTAGAGGCACAAAGGTGCATTTGAATTTCGGCCTCTTGGTTAGTCATCCTAACGTTTTGACCATATATGGCTATCATTCTTCTGTGTTGGCTGGAAATGTAAATGATATCCGGTGTCGGCGTATTTTCCTCTGTACTCGAACTGGCGTACATTCATAACTAGTCGTACAGCGCTCGGCTATAAATTTTATGCTTGACACTTGCGCTGGAAGATCAAAGAAGTGCCTTTCTTTGTATTGGCCGAAGCTGTAGGTAAGCAGAAGTTGTTCAGGGAGTTACCCTGTGATGAGGTAGAGTGTATGGCAGTTGGTACGGTAGTGACCTTCTTTGTCAACTGTTGGCGCCTCAATTGAGATGAGGGAGGTGGCGTTGCGTCTTTCAGTTAGTTCCGCAAGACGCGACTTTAGTTATGGTAATACAAGATGCGCTACACGTCTATGAAGGTATCTGAAAAAAGAAATTCATGAAATACATAAAAATATATTTTTTACAATTAAAAAGAAAAAAGTAATTTTGCACTTAAGTTGGAACCATAAGGTTTCTAAAGTGCACGTAATGTGGGACAATACGGTTTGTTATTTCGGACAAACTCTATAACTCGGCGCACGGGTTCCATTATAACCTCTTAAACGAGCTTAGTTGGCGCGGTTAGGTTAGGTTATTTCAAAACATGTAACTTTTCTAACGTGTCCGACTTAACGTTCACTCAAGAAAAAGCGCTCCGAAATCGGGACAAACAATAATAACATTAATATTTTTAATAGTGCAATTATTTGAGTTGTATTTGATAGTTGAAAGTAATAGCTTACTGTACACATATCAAGTTGTAACGCTGGCATACGCTGCGTTACGTAGTTCACCGCGCGACCGCTAGGCGGCTACGCGAGCGCGAGCGCGTGCTAAACCGTTCTCGCGCACCAAGAAAAGTGGACCTTCGGGTATATAGGGGACCCATATACCGAGCATAGTTACGCTCCACCAAGTCGAAGGCTAGTGTTAAGAGCCAGTGGGAGGCCATAAGGCCGGACTTGACGGTGCGCCATAGTGCCTCTGGCAGGAAGAGACCTCCAGTCGCCACACACAGATAGAGGG
>UELU01098944.1:0-23650 GCA_900490025.1 Megastigmus dorsalis
CTATTATCCTCCATCTCAATTGGCGATATCAACAAAATGTCAAAACTCCATATCGTCGGTATTCTCCGTAACCTTAAAAACACTTTTTCCGAGATTATCGGAGACCGGAGTGAAGTTGCCGCACTCGGCTCGCCGCTCGATAACGTGACGAAGACGAACCCAACTGTAACGGTCATTTAAGACCCGTAATTTCGGCAACGACGATGAATAATCAATATTTCTAATATTTATTACGAAACGATAAAATGATTATCGCTAACCAAACACGACTATTTCGACTTATTTTTATCCCGTCTACAAGAATATGGCAGAAATATTTAAAAAAAAACAGTTATTTCGAAAAATAAATTCTTTATCTTTTGAACCAAAAATTTTACATTAATTCTGGCTATAGCATTGAATTCTTATCGCAACTTAACATCGAATGAGACCTGCAGCACATTTATTTTTCTATCCAGTTACGAATAAACTTAAGTCAAAAGTGGTGCGTGCTAAGTGTGTCACGCGGTATACTATTAGCTGCTGGTACTTTTGTTCTAACGATCCCAGACCTTGATCAGGATAATTATCAAAGTTGGAAGACCTAACTGGCCCTGTGTTTATGTTTCTGTGCCGATAAATAGAGTATTTGAAATTTCTAATTATTGAGATCCAGTATTTAGACGAAAATCGTCTACTAGCTGCTGGTACTTTGGTTCTATCAATTCTGGACCTTGATCAAGAAAATTTGTTGACTCTGTAGACGAAGTGGATTCTGCGTTTATGATTTTGTGCCAGTAAATAGAGTATTTGAAATTTCGAATTGCTGAGATCCAGTATTTAGACGAAATTCTACTATTAACTGCTGGTACTTTTGTTGTAATGGTCCTACACCTAGATTACAGTAACTTTGAGAGTACGTAGACTAAATTAGCCCTAGCTTCACATTTATGTGTTGTTAGATAGAGTATTAAAAATTTTGGTAGTATGTGACCCAGTATTTAGACGAAAATCTAAATTTTAGCTGATGGTACTGTGGTTCTATTGATCCTACATCTTGATCAGCGTAATTGTCAGAGTTGGTAGACTTAACTGGCCCTATGTTTATGTTTCTGTGCCTGTAAAGAGTATTTGAAACTTCACTAGGCTGAAATCGAGTATTTAGCCGAGAATCGAATATTAGCGGCCGGTACTTTGGTTCTATCTATCTTGGACCTTGATCAGGGTAATTTTTAGAGTTGCTAGATCTAACAGGTCCTGTGCTTATGTTTCAGTGCCTGTAAATAGAGTATTTGAAATTTATAATTTTTGAGATCCACTATTTAGACGTAAATCTACTATTAGCTGCTGGTACTTTTGTTCTATCGATACTAAACCTTGATCAGGATAATTATCAGTGTGAGTAGACCTAACTAGCCCTGTAGTTATGTTTCTGAGCCTGTAAATAGAGTATTTGAAATTTCTAATTGTTGAGATCCAGTATTTACACGAAAATCGACCACTAGCTGATGGTACTTTAGTTCTATCTATCCTGGACCTTGATCAGGGTAATTGTCAAAGTTGGAAGACCGAACTGGCCCTGTGCTTATGTTCCTGTGCCTGCAAGAAGATTATTAGAAATTTTACTAGGCTGAAATCGAGTATTTAGCCGAGAATCGAATATTAGTTGCCGGTACTTTGGTTCTATCTTTCCTGGACCTTGATCAGGGTAATTGTCAATGTTGGTAAACCTAGCTGGCCCTGTTTTTATGTTTTTGTGCCTGTAAATAGAGTATTGGAAATTTCTAATTGCTGAGATTCAGTATTTAGACGTAAATATACTATTAGCTGCTGGTACTTTTGTTCTAACGATGCCAGACCTTGATCAGGATAATTATCAAAGTTGGAAGACCTAACTGGCCCTGTGTATATGTTTCTGTGCCAGTAAATAGAGTATTGGAAATTTCTAATTGCTGAGATTCAGTATTTAGACGTAACTATACTATTAGCTGCTGGTACTTTGGTTCTATCTATCCTGGACCTTAATCAGGGTAATTGTCAATTTTGGTAGACCTAACTGGCCCTGTTTTTTGTTTCTGTGCCTGTAAATAGAGTATATGAAATTTCTAATTGTTGAGATCCAGTATTTAGACCAAAATGGAGCACTAGCTGATGGTACTTTGGTTCTATCTATCCTGGACCTTGATCATGCTAATTTTTAGAGTTGCTTGACCTAACTAGTCCTGTTTTTATGTTTCTGTGCCTGTAAATAGAATATTCGAAATTTCTAATTGCAGAGATCAGACCGCGAGCGAAGAGCGGGGCGAGCGCACCTCCCCACCTCTTCGCGCTTCGCCTTTCTATGTTTCTCCGCCGTTTCTGTCGCCTTTTGTAGCTGCCCGCTGATTGGCTCATCATATAAACGTTTAACAATTAAGGGGGTGTCAAAGTCCTACAGTTACCACTGAAACTGTTTTACCGATCGGATATGAATAAATAGTAATAACTAAATAAATAGGTAAAATTATTCAAATCCCAAATACAGGTGGACTTCGTCTATTAATTATCTATCTTCTAGCAAAATTTCAAGTGAATATTTCAACGACACCTTCAAAAATTTCTGCACCGAAAAAATAAGTATTTGCATCGAAATGAGTGCGTTTTTCGGTGTAGAAATTTTTAAGGGTGTACTTGAAATATTTATTTGTAACTTTGCCAAGGGATAGATAATTCATAGAGGTAGTGCACCTGTATTTGGGGTTTGAATAATTTTAATTAACTGTTTAGTTATTATTAACTGTCCATATCAGACCGGTAAACCAGTTTGTGCCTTACAAACCGGATATTCAATAATTCGATATAGCTAAATAAATACTTGAAATTATGAATATTCTAAATACAGGTGCACTACCTCTAAGTATTATTATCTATCAACTAGTAAAGTTTAAAGTATATATTTCAAGTACACCTTTAAAAATTTCTGCACCGAAAAACTGCACTCATTTCGGTGCAAATACTTATTTTTTCGGTGCAGAAAGTTGTTGAAATATTCACTTGAAATTTTGCTAGAAGATAGATAACACAGGCACACAAAAAAAAGTGAACAGACCCAGAGACTAGACCTCTCATTTTTTATGTATTTTGACGCGCGGAAACCGAATCCGAGCGCAGAATTGCTTCAGGACCCTTCATTTTTTTTAAATCGTGAAAAACCACCCAGAAAATCAGAAAATCGATCCTTACGGGGGTTCGGGCTTACAGTGAGTAAGGGTGCGGTAAAAAAGCTTAGAGTACCTGAAAATGACTACAAATGTTATTTTTGTGTATTTTGAGGCGCTTAAACCGAATTCACGGTCTATTTTACTCGTACGCCCTTAAAATTTTGAAGAAATGGTGAAAGATCGTAAAAAATGCTAAAAAATCGTTAAAAAACATTAAATTTTGCGTGCAAGAGCGAAGTATTCTAGCAATGCATTTTTTTGCAATTGTATTATAGATGATTTTTGTGTATTTCAATGTATTTAATCTGACTCAGGTACCAAAATCTCTCCAGAGACCTTTATTTCATTCTTAAAGGACACTAGATTTGATCTTCAACATAGATGGCTTCTCTCCTTTCAAATCAAGCGTAGTGTCTATTTGGCCAACTCTGTGTAAAGTGTATCCAAAACAAAATGTTTACAAACCTTTCTCTGTCTCTTTTTATGCTGGTAATGGTAAGCCCAAGAGCACAACAGACTACATGAAACAGCTACAGACTAATGGACTTTCTATTGATGATATAAAGTTTGAAAATAAATTAAAATTCTTTGTATGCGACATGCCTGTTCGTTCTTTTTTAAAATGTATAGTGGGCCATACTGTTTAAATATCCAGATTGTCACACTGGTGCATCTCCACTAAGTGTTATAGAGCCTATTATTGGTATGGTTCATCAATTTGTGTTAGACTCTATGCATTTGTTATATCTAGGCTGTGCAAAACGAATGCTTGAATATTTATTATCTGGTTCACACAAGATTAGATTAAGTTCAGTTTTAAAATCTGAATTAAGGAGATGTACTAAAGAAATTTATAATGATATTCCAGTAGAGTTTTCAAGAAAAATGAGATCAACGGATCATCATTCTAAATATAAAGTAGTAGAACACAAATTTTTAGCTTTATATGTTTACTTTGACATGCAGACTACTTAGTGAAGGAAATGCAGTGTCTTACATTGATGAAGCTAGGAAATATTTGAAAACATTCGTGAATATGGCTCCTAATTTATACGGATCAACTTTTATATCACTCAATGTTGACAATCTGATTCATGTTCCAGATGATGTTGAAAATACAAAGTGCAATCTGGAGGAATTAAGTGCATTTAGTTTTGAGTCTTATCTTGGAAGTGTTCCCAGTATTTTAAGATCTCCTAAACATATTGTGGCTCAATGCTGTAGAAGACTTAAAGAAAAGGATTCCTTTATTAGTAAATCTACCGACGATTCTTCAAGTGCAGTGATTCTTCAAAAACAGTGTGATACAATTTTGAAACTAAAATTTAATGATAATTTAATTCTCACCCAAATAATATAGTCCTTTTAAAGGATGGAAGTGTTGGTCAAATTAAAGAATTTAAAAGTGACAAGGATAATATATTTATAGTAGTACATAAATACTTTAATAAAGTGTCTGTCTTTGACTGTCCTGTAGATTGCGCACATAAGGGAGATTGGTTTCATAATTGGAAAATATCATAATTAGGAAATTAGGGTAAGGTACGGCCCTGATGGTAATATTGTCAGTCATCACAAAGCTCATGATCTTCTGCTTTTCCTTATTCTTTTGTCTTTAAATGATCTGTGCAGTGGATTCAGCTTTCTCTTCTTTCCATCCTCAATACTGTCTCTTTTTAACTTCCAACAGAAGTCGATCCTGGTACCGTCGTTCCATTTCTTTGATATCGTGGTGAAATCGTTCCCCTTGTTTTTCACTATAATCTCCAAGATTCTGTAGTAAGTATTCCAAGTGTGAATGGAGAAAGTGTATCTTGTAATTCATTAAGCATCCCAATCTTTGTAATTTTGAAGCAAGTCGTCAACCGATTTCCTGGAGTTCCTTGAAGCTAATCCATACTGCCTTTTCTTCATTGTTCACCGCATCAAAAAATGCTTCATCTCTTAACAATTTACGGATTTGTGGTCCGTCAAATATACCGACTTTCAATTCAGCCTAATTAACTGTTTCCTCTTCTTCACAGTCAGAGATTCCTTGATTTCTCAAATCTTACTCTTCTTGATAATTTGCTTCATCGTTTTGCTCCTGTTTGTGGTGAAGTTCTTCGAAAATAAAATTCGGGGATCCCGCACTTCTAAAGAAATTATTTGATTCTAACGCGAAATTAATTATTAGTGGATTTGCATTCCTAGCTATCGGTGGAAAATTTGGTCGTGCCTAATTATTACTTAACCATTTAGGTAGGTGTAGATTGATAATTTGGACGATTGAATTTTGTATTATTTTGTCTAAAATTACTGGTTCAAAAATTTAAAGGCATGAATGGTGCTCGTGCAGTAGCCGGATGTTGTTGGAAAAGATTTTAGTTTCCTGAAGATCCTTGCATATTAGGTCAATTTTTTGGATTCACGGTTATATTAAATGTATTTATTTTGGGTTTATTTTGGTTGTCTGATAAAAGCTGATAATCATAAAATCAGTGATTATCGTATTTTCGACATTTCTTTAAGGAATCTTCAATATCAGTTAATTCGAAATGTATGAGATGTGAGTGATATGGTTCTTATGTCCCATTTATAAATTCAATTTTCACAGCGTGCAATTTTTTCAATGAATATGCTTTTTGTTTTCTTTCAAACTATTTAGTTAACATAATTTAAATCTCTAGGTGGACTGAGCAATCGCACACTGGGCTGAACTATCGCCAGATTGTAGGATTAGAAAATTGACTCTAATCTGACGATTATTGGTGAACTATGCAGATGCCTTGATAGAAATATACAGGTAGGTTCCACCTAGCTTTCCACCTGAATTGCCTCTTGATATTTTAGACAAATTTCATCAGAATTTCACATTTCTAATTATTCTTAAGTTTGTAAATTTATAAATTTATAACTAAATTTTTACTCTATTTTATAAATCAAGAAAATGTAAATAAATTTTTACTCAATAAAAATAAAATAAAAATTTTTAAATTTATAAATACAGTATAAATTCCACATTACAAATTTTTGCTTTATTTATACATTTATAAACAACAGTAAAAATTTATTTACTAATTCATAAATTTATAAACTTAGAAATAATTTGAAAAGTAGAATTCATGTAAAATGCACCGAGATATCACCTGGAAACCGCGTGGATTTTCAAGAGGATTTCTGGTAAATTATACCTGACGTATTTAAAACTTTTACAGGTAAAAATCCAGATGAATTTCAGGTGAATTATACCAGAAATTCTGGTGACATTCGTCTAAAATTTGTAATGTGTGTGATGTGAAAATTCGTGATGTGAAAATTCACGTGGAAATCCAGGTGGATTCTACTTAGATATTTACAACCGAGATGTAATTGACTGTATAGTAGCCGTTACTCGTTAGCGTAAATTAAGTGCTTAGCACCTGGTTTTGCGATTGGCACATTTTAGCGCGATTGCTAGTCAAGCTCAAGCTTCTATTTTTTTCTTCAACAAAATATTAATCACATTTGAAATATATTATGAACTAAATATTTATTGATTACTTTATATAAAACAAATGGTTCTATTATGATTTTATATTTTACTTGTTTTAAGTTGCAATGTTAGCTTTAGTTATAAGTTTTGCAATCGATCATACATGCAGGTAATTAATTTACTTTGTAGGTGCTAGCTCAACGTATATATACGAATGTATATAATACTGAAATTATTCGTATTTAATTTTAATTAAAAAAGTAAATAAAAAAAAATTCTTTAAATGCAAAATGATGAGGTGTAATCTTTCCGGATTCTAGCACATTTCGTTAAATATACATCGATACCAGTACAACAAATAAAACTCTTTCTGGTTCGGCGATAGCTTATTATTTATTGAATTCAGCTCCCACGATGGTAGTTATTAAAAAGGATGTCATTAAATGTGATATTAAAATAAACATAATTTAAATCATAATGCATATTTATTGTTTCATTATATATCTTATTATTTTTACAAAAGCAAAACGTATTTATTTTAATATTACACTATGAAAAGTAATGTTAAAGTAGTACATGGTTTGAGTAATATCTTGACAATATTAATTTATTATTATTGTTATAACTGATCATACAACATTATGATAAACGAAAAAATTATTCAAAACGTAATATAAATAAGTACTTAGTGAGAAAATATGTATTCACGTAATCGAACATAAAGAAATACTAATTTTTATGTATCCCATAGTGAGTACAAATCCAATTTTATTTTTAATCTAATATTATCGTTTACATCTTATAAGCAACATCTTTTATAATTTAAATTATACAAGGATTAGCGATTTACATGCAAATTATTTGTTTATTTAAAAAAGATACTGCCTGCAGATGTTTGCACCACATTTACACCGGGTTCGACTTTCGAGAGATTTATTATTGATTGATTTTCCCGGTAAATCAAGTCTTTGACGTAAAAAGTCATCTTTAGTCGATTGACACATATAGTCGAATGTGATTTCTTCATTTTGTTTAATATCTTTAGTAGCAAAAAGTGCAAGTTTTGGTAAATTTGGATCGAGGCAATTAATCCAAACAGCGTAAACAGCTAAATTAGGATCGCATGAATGATTAATAAAATGTGATATGTTTCCATAAATAGCAGCATCTACTGTATATGGACATTGTCCTTCTGTTTCATTGTAATCAAGATCAAACAGGTATGTTCTTCCAGCTGCATCATACTCCTGTCCCCGTTTTTCTGCTTCTTCATTTGTTATTACTTCGCCAACATATTGAATTACAAAAGTTCCTTTTTTTATAACACGTAATGTTTTTACACCCCAACCTCTTCCATTATTTGTTCTGAAAACGCATAATTTCATTTGAGATCCTCGTTGCACAACACGATTTTGACAATCATCTGAACAAATACAACGTTTATTACATTCATATATAGGAGTCCCAGGCGGGACACGAATTCTACAGGCGGATGTATAAGGAAAACTTCCATCGCACATAGCATAACAACACTTAGTTTTTGAATCGCAAGAAGAGCAATCACATCCTATTGGAGGTTCTTCTGGAATAATCACTCCTAAACCAGGTAAGTAGTCATCTATGTAAAGAAATTCTTGTGGGGCTCGTTCTAAATCGACCATATTTTCAACTATTATTAATGGCTTGCCTTTAGTGATATTATTCATTTCATTCTCCCAATCTTCTAATGAAGCTAATTGGTCAGTTCTTGCGGTATACAAAAGCATGTGTAAAATATTTTCTTTAATTTTTTCGGCTAATTTCTTGCACTTATTTGGACCAACGGTAAAAAATGTATCAATTCTTTCGTACAGATGATCTACATTAGACAAAGATGAATTAATATCTTTTCCTTTGTCTAGCAAATCCTTCATATGGTGTTCTACTGCGTTTGTATCAGGATAAAAGTTAGTATATTGTTGAAACCGTTCTAATGATTTTAATCTTCCATCTTCAAACTCCCTTACTAATTCAGAACAATTTGTTAAGTTTTCGACTGGTTCCCAAGTATTATATTCTGCACTCCAATTTTTCCATTTAATTTGATAAAGGGTTACATTATTTTCAATTTTTTTGCCTATAACTTTTTCAACTTCATATACATTTTTATTTACTAAATTGACATTAATATTATTACTTTTGCTATTAATATCTTCTAATTTTATTCGCACTTCTTTCCATTGAATTTTGTTTATCGAATCGAAACAATCTATTTTTTTTTCTTCTTCACAATAAGATAAAGTATTCATTTCAATGCTTGAAAATTTTGAGCTGTTTTTACAAGGATTAAGAATTTGTCTCAGATTTTGCAAGTCATCGGATATACTTAACAACTCATTCTGTAAACATTTATTGGAATAAATATTATTTTCGTCATAACTGCATACCGTTTTGTCGATTTTAGGCTGTTTCGCGGATGGATGACAACTTCCAGGCGATATAGATCTTTTATCACAAACAAAAGGAATAGAAGTCGACTTTATTAAAATTTCTGCTTTTTCTCCTTCAACGTTTTCTGCAGCACACGCTTCTGCAACACAAAGTATTGAAAATAATTAACCTCACTTAAAGATGCCTTTATGCAAATGAATAACATCAGTTTTCATGTATGATATTAGTAAATAATATTTGATTTTAAAATTACGCAGGCCTATATTAAAGGGGTCTGTGCCAAGCACCAGACCATATTATTTCCATGAATTGTTGATTGCTGGAACTGAATGTGGCTTCACGTTTTGTCCCAATAGTTATTAATGAGGTACATTATTTTACAAGAATTTTGAGATTTTTAAATTACAAAGATAACATTTTTATTATTCTATTGCTTATATCACTTATCACGAAGTTTTTAATTAAAGGTGGTGAGTCGACAATGAAGAGTCAAAAACCATCTCTAATGAAATATTTTTTTTACCATTTTGATAACTCGTATTATATAATGCTTGACATCGCCTTCAAACTCAATTTCGAATTATTCACGTATAATGTTCCATCTTTAAGACATAACAATTCAAAGCCTAAATATTCGATTAATTTATTTGCTCTGCAGATACATTTTCATACTTTAAATTAGCATATCTTCGAGAGGTAACATCATAGGTGGATAATGAAATATATATTTGATAATATGGCCTACCAAAATAATAGAAAAAATTTATAATATATAACCTTGTAATTTAAAATATCCCGAGATTTTTGTAATATAAGATACCTCAAAATTGTAATGACCTGAACTAAATCTGGGATCATATTCAATGGATCACTTTTTTGGGAACCTTATCATTAGCACATTAACTTTTAAAAGTAAATAAATTCTTATTACTTTTTTTCCGTGACAACATAATGGAATTAGTTTACGAATACGAAACCAAACTTTTTAGGAAACAAACTATTCTGTTATTTACTAACAAATAATGATATTGTATTATTGAATATTAAACCAACCAATGATAAAAAAATTTCTATATATTAACAATGTTCTAATATTATAACATCAATAATTAAAATGTGGAATTCAACATGACCGTCAAATAATTAGTACATTATGCAACTAGCGCAGAAAATAGGTTATTCTATAAGTAGAAGGCTTATCAAATAAGATGTAGGCAAACGTACGAGACGAAGGCAAGTGCGTGATAGCAGCAGTTGCCGAATATATGAATTGAGTTGAATGAATATTCGATTTACAAAGGCTATTCAGATCCGTTCTCCAACCCTCCTCCTGTCACATCTTGGACCCCCTCATTTTCAAAACTGAGGAGCGGACTGAACTAGGGAATGGTTATAAGGTTAATATTTCATTTTTAACTTTCATTTAGACCATAATTCGAAGCAGAGGTCCAGCAAACAAGCTGTTTTTAGGATCTCTCTTTTAAATTATTATAAATGTATGCAAAAAAAGACTGGTTTGCAGTATTTTTAAAAAATTTTGTTTTGAATTTAATTTATAAATAATTTTATTAAAGTCTAAAATTTGAGCATTGAGTGTACCTTATAGGTGCTACTATCCGTATGATAACAGAAAAAATGGCAGATTAATAACCTCGAAGTATAATATACTCCGGTGTAATATAAGGGTGGGTAACAGGAAGAATTAAAAAATAATGATTCCATTACTGTATTATTGTAATTATTATTTTTAAGCATTGTTTATTAAGTTTATCACTTTCGTCATAATAGCTACTTATACTTGTATATTTCTTTCACTTATAACCTCTTAGTATTTAAAATAGCGTTCATTTTCTACTCAATAATTGCAATGTGCGATGTTTGCATTATCGGCAGTGTGCATAAGGATTTTCCATAAGGTCATTTATAGATGTAATAAGTAGTATTTGGGAAACAAATGTTGTTTTGGATGTGATATTTTTCCAGAAAAATTAAGAAACATCTTAGTTTATTGGACATTAGAGTTATACTAAACAGTGGAAATAAGTATTATTTTTTGGGAGTTTATAATAATGTCTAAAAACGACCCAGTTGTCACGTTACACCTTTTCAAATATTAGCAAATTGTTTAAACATAATATGGATATTCTAACCGAATAACTTTTAGCTCTAATGCATTCCTCGAATTTCCTAGCTTTGAGGTGAGACAGAAACTTCCAGGCCAGAAAAATATTGAATGGCACACTACACGTGCAAGCATGAGGGGTTGGAAGTGCTAGGGCATCAAGTCCCAATACACAAACGGGATTACCACGTTCGGACCTATAGCCGAGAAGCCGAGAGAAACGAACAGAAGAAAGTTTGTGGGGGGGGGGGGATAAGCTCGAGCGTACCTCTATGGCAGTCTTTGACTTGAAGTTCTTGAAGACATACGTGCCTATCGATGTACTGTTTGCTTCACCTCAGCTTTCCTCCGCTTAATTTCGTTTTGCGCTGCGCAAATTTAAATCAATAGTAAAGGTGCCAGCTATTTGGGTAACCCTTTTCTTTTTCGCGATATGGAAACACGGTAATCTATTTACAAAGTACCTAATATTGTAAATATATTCACCCGGGAACGTTCTGCGTTGCACCTGTGCCAAGATGCTTAGCCCAAGGACATCTGTTGCTCCCTACTTTTCCTCTTCAAGAGCATCGTCACCAGTGAGAGGCAACTTTAACCTTTAGAAGCGGGAAAATTTTGGTTCACATCGACTTTTCAATTCACCCAAAATTTATATATAATTACAAAGGATTACTCTTTTCAAGTTCTCAAGCTGACGGGCGGTAAATATGTCAACCGTCCCCGACCACAATGTAAAGGTCAATAAAATTTTTTTTTTCTATTTTAGTGATATACTAAAGAAATACTTCGACTTTCGCTCTTAGTATGATCCAGGATCAACGATGTGGACTTGCCGAAAAAACTAACCCTTCCGGCTACTTAAAAATTTTTTCCCTTATTCGACACTTAAATTTGACCTGAACACATCAAATAACTTGTGCCTTGTTTAAGGGGGTAATATCTCTAAAAATGACGAAAAAATTGATTTTCTTTTTATCATATATTCTTAAAGTACATATTATTGTGTACCTAAAAATAAATTTTCAAGCAGAAAATCCAAAAAATAAAGAAGTTACAAGTATTTAAGGGGAGGTCGGAGCTAAAAACGTGTTTTTTGATTTGATGATCTCTTTTTCTATTGATTATAAAAATGAAAACTTGGACCTGAGCGCCATAGTTCTCAATGTAATAAATAACCCTGTGCAATTTCAAGTGGATACGATTAGTCGTTTTTGCACAAAGCTGGAACTAGTAACCCACATTCACGCATTGAAAATTAACCTCAAATTCTTGAACATGCTTATTTCGGCATGTAACTTTTTTTAAGTATCATTTTGAGTAATAGCAGGAGCTGAGCACCATAGTGCTTGGTACGATGAACCATTCTGTGCAATATGAGGCTTATTTGACTTATAGTTTTTCTATGAACTTGGAACTACAAACTATTGAGGAGGGGGGTAGCTGCGGCCTCCTCTTAAGGAATAAAATCGCAAAAATTCAAACGCATGCTGGACTGAACTGTAAACAGGTCATATCAAATGTACATGTGTTCCAACAATAAACATGTAAGTATCTAATTCAAAGAGTTTAAGACTATATAATTACAATAATTTTATGTATTATTTTATACGTATACGTATACTTCACAATTTACCTGATATAATTGTCTTTCAGGTTATGCGAATACTGCAACATTATCTTTTTTATGGAAAATATTTACTTTTTAAGGGGGTAAAATAAAAAAATAGTTTAGGTAAGTATATTAAATATATTAAGCATGATGTTAATATTTAACTTTAAATTGATTTATCTCCTTTATATGTTTTTAGAGTCTACGCGCAGGATCCTGGGGGAACTATTGGATAGATTTTGACATGTGAGATCTTGAAATGTTTGTAATAACATACTGGAGGACCTAACGCTGTTTCTATTAACGAAAATGCCAATTAACATGTAAGTATCATTGTAAATATGAAAAAAAGCAGAAATTTAAAAATTCTTTTGCTTACCGAGCAATATTTTTTTTCAGAAAATTCTGAATCTTATTTCTTGCCTATATAAATAACGTTAGGTCTTCAAGTAGTCTTTTACAAACATTTTGAGACATTATAGAGCAAAATCCATCATATGGTTTGGTCAGGATCCTGCGCGTGGCCAGAATATGTTGCTGAAGTAATATTAGCAAGTTCCCATGAAATTATTTGATATTTCATATTAAAATTGGTATAAATTATAGTCAAATATATATATATATTGTATTAAATGTAATTAATGCATTGGTTTTTTTATTTCAGAAGAATATAGGAAAATACAGCCTATAGGGATAATACCCCCTTAATCGATATTTCGACTACCCCCGTCCTCTAAAGATTAAGGTACATTATTTAATTATACTAATGTACATATATATCTATGCTTGAATACTTGATTATTACGGAATTGTGTCATTAAAGTGATAGTGCGCGTTCCCATACTTAGTTAAAAAAAATTAACATTAAACTTTTTTGACCGGCACCATAATTATAATAACCCACGCGGCACATTTTGCTTTCTTCCAAATTCAGTTTATAAAAGGCCAAAACTAATCTTTACTTAAAGAACGCGACTGCTCCTTGTAGTATTTCATTCGGAGAAGTTCATGCTGCCGGCGGTTTTATAAAAACTACTTAGGGTACGTCACAATTGTAAATTCAATATCTGTCCACATATGTCGACGCCAGTCAGAAGAGGTTAAAAGTTTAGATTAGCATCACGCGAAGAAATCCTGGGGCAATATATTAATTAACTTCTTCCTTCTTCGCAACTATATCTGTTTGACAGATTTTACCTTCCAGGTATTAACATTCTGCGGCTCTTCTGGCCGAGTTGACGGCTCTTCTCCAATTAACAAATTTCACTAGATGTTCTAGTAACAATCTAGACTGACAATTATACCTACGAGATACAATTATTATCATTACTTTTTTTTATCCGAGAGCCCCCATAATCTAAATACTCGTAATCGTACAAGTAAGATACATTGGATATTATTATTTTATTCCACCTAAATAGATACATATGCACATTCTTCTATTTTTATTACAGATTTTTTAAATTACATCAATTAGCAAAATTATTTAAAAATACATTAAAAGAATATTAATATTTTTTTACAAGATTTAGTATATGGTTTTTGAATAAGTTAAAAGAGACGTTTTAAACTTTAATATAAAAACTTGTAAGTCATAATAGTTAGATATTATGAATATGAAAAAATATGAATATTTAAATGGCAATCCTATATATATATATATTTGTTTCTTGTTAATGCTTGGTGGTTTTAGTGATTAATAAGGTGATTCTGATCTCCAGGTCGCACTCCATCTCGAGGTGGTTGATGGTAGAAGTCAGGTCTACGCTGGTTGTTACCTTGTTGAGGCTGGAGCAACAGTTGGTCTTACGTGGCGTTCGGCCCGTGAGTGTTAGGGGGGGGGGGCGAGAGTCGCGAGAGAAGGGAAGGCGCCCGCGACAAGACTCTCGAACGCCTAACTCGTTCCAGGAACGATAGTACTATGGGCTAGGTGCCCGCTCGCCCTCGCCATGGTATCACCTTGAGTTTCGGTCGTCGGCAGATCGTTGATGTCGGCGGATCCTGACGAGATTGGGAGGTGCACGAGGTGAATCAAGCTCATCAACAGTTTTGACGGTAGCTACCTGAACTAGACTATCATGGCCCTGGTGTACTTCATGGACTCGTCCGAGGGGCCAACGTCCGGTCGGCCGCAACAGTGGAGGGTCGATAATGATGACAATGTCGCCAACTGACAGGTTCTTGCGAGGTCGATGCCACTTGACTCTCTGCTGTAGTGTGTGGAGGTACTTCCTTGACCAACGGCTCCACAAGTGGTTTCTGAGGACTCTCACGAGTGTTCAGTGTGACAAGTGGCCGGAGGGAGCATTAGATAGATTCGGCTGAGGAATGGAAATGAGAGGCCCACGATCGAAAAATGCTCTGAGGTTAGTACGTCGACATTGCTCGTATCTCCACAACGCGGGGTGAGGGTTGGGGACGAGTGTTGAGGATCATTTCAATCTCGATCGACAGAGAAACAAGTGTCGTTTGGTGGATTTGACCCAAGCCTGCCAGATCCCACCGCAGTGAGGTACGGCGGGAGGGATAAAGCGCCAGGACATTCCGCCGTCGGTCAGTGTGCCGGCGACTAGCTTCCAGTCTAATTCAGCGGCTGTCAGTAAGCGCCGGAGTTCTGCATCGACTCCGCGAAAATTGATAGTGTTGTCGCTCCATAGTTCCCGAGGGCGGACCCTGCGGGCGACGAATTGGGCGAGGGCTCATATAAATCTCATACACACAACTAGGTTTATCAAGCCCCATGACCACCACTTGTTCTTTTGCAAGCTTTGATTTTGGCAAAACAAAATAAACATTAAGTCGCAGTTACATTGTTTCTGCAACTGAGTACGCCAGTTTATTGTGTCGAGAAACAGTATCTTGTGAAAATAATCTTGTAAAAATATTCATAAGAAGCTTACACACAGCTATGCGATCGGTAATCAGCAAATTCTTTAAGCGTGTGATGAAAATTAATATAGTGCAAGATCATTCTTCTAGAGAAGGCAGACATCCGATATTCATTTGGGTATAAAATCTTTCGTAATTTATCAAAAATGTAACTATGTTTTTCGAAACGTGTAGTTCGTTTTCAAAATATATTTAAATTCAAACTAAATACCCAAAACCTAAATTAAATACTTTGTATAATAAGGCTAATACGAATTCGTTGGAATACATAGTTCATTTAGTATGACTTCAATTAAATCAGAATTAATTAACGATAAATAAAATCAAAACTGGAATTTTCCATAATAACTTTAATCAACCGAAGTTAGTATTCACTCCTATCACCTTGGAAAACAATGTTGTAATCATAGATTTAAAGAGAGGGAAGGTACGAATAAAACGCAGAGAAGGACACTGTGACTTTAAATTAAAAAAGGCGAGGAAGAATGCGAAAGGAAGAAATCAAATAGGTCAAGAACTGGTTAAGGCCGGAGATTTGGATGAAAAAGACAGGAAGTGTAAAAAAAATATGAACAATGAGAGGAAAGACCCGAAGGTAATGTGCCGCAAATCGGAATGCAGACGTGTCAATTAAAACCTCCATTCTTCAAATATAAGTTTTACAAATTGTGGTGTGATACTAATTTAAATATATAGTTTCCCTAACAATAGTATATTTATATATAATAAATAATAACATTCATTTTCTCTAATTAATGGCACGAAATTGTGTATTATATATTTTACCTTGACGTGGGCGATAATGATTTTGTGCACTTAAATTTTAATTGGTGAGTTACTGTCTATTGTTTTTTAAATACGATCCCCTGATCGCACGTTCTGCCACAGCAGATCTTGCGCAGTGTAAGTATCGTGTGAGAATTGCAGCAGAATCGCGCCGGGTTTAGTGGTACTGAAGATCATGCATTAAACTTTATTATTACATTATTTAAAACTTTCGGTACCTTTCTATGGAGAAATGCGTCTATCAGATACGTGCAGCAGAATCGCGACTGAATTGTGAAATACTCAAATTTAATGTGCGGTCTCGCGAGGTAGAATTACGTCCGAATTGGGATAGATGCGCTTGTCAGACTCGTACGATAGAATCTCGAAAGCATCTGTCTTTTAGATGTTTGCGAAAATACGTGCTTCTTGTAGCAGGATTATGGCAGAATTGCATTGGAATTGTGGCACACGCAATTCTGCCGCAAGAAGCATGCGTAGTATATTTAGCATATTTATATATATTTAGTATTTAGTAAACACCTGAAGGTCTAAAACATAATGAATGTTTGAAATAGACCGCTCACTGTCTGCTGTGCAGGTTTGTGCCAGAATTCCTCGAATTAAGTCACGGTTAAGTCGTGTAAATCCTTTCATATATGAGCAATGTATTTTTGGATTTGTAACAAGTTCCACTTCTCTCCACTCCATTAATTTTTGCACGTATTTGGTGAGTCACTATTCGCTCAACACGATGATTAACGAATGGAAGGCTACCAAGGAAGAATATTCGCCTGGGTAGAACTAGCATTGGCACCAAGCTAATGTTCAATTTCCATAAAATGGTTAATGCTGGAACTAAAATAATGATGATAAAATATAATACTATATTACAATATATTATATTGTACAATTAATGCTAAGTATAATACTATATTACAATATGTTATATTGTACAAGCATTCGAAATATTGACGTGTATTTAAAAAACTTAACCACAAACTCATAAACAAAGAAAAACTGCGTGTATCCAAACGAAGATATTTGTTCAAATTGGTAGTTCCTTTCAAAATTTAGTAGACTTTAAATTATATATTTAAAATAAAAAACGATTATATTGCCAGTAATTAACTCCGATTGATATTTATAATTGTTCTATGGTAATTTCTAACGCGAAATAGCACTGGAAAATCAATAATTATAGTATTCAACCAACAGAAACTTCATAAACTTTATATTACTCCAACGTTTCTAAGCTCAACTTGAGCAAACTTATCTATCGTATGACACATTTAGCACGCACCACTTTTGACCTAAGTTTATTCGGAACTGGATAAAAAAATAAAAGTGCAGCAGATCTCATTCGATGTTAAGTTGCGATAAGAATTCAATGGTATAGCTAAAATTAATGTAAAATTTTTGGTTCAAAAGATAAAAAATTTATTTTCCGAAAAAAATTTTTTTAGCCTATATTTCTGCCATACTCTTGTAGACGGGATAAAAAGAAGTCGAAATAGTCGTTTTTGGTTAGCGATAATATTTTTATGCTTTCGTAATAAGTATTAGAAATATTTATTATTCATCGTCATTGCCGAAATTACGGGACTAAAATGACTAAAAACGACTATTTCGACTTATTTTTATCCCGTCTACAAGAATATGGCAGAAATATAGGCTAAAAAAATTTTTTTCGGAAAATAAATTTTTTATCTTTTCAACCAAAAATTTTACATTAATTATGGCTATACCATTGAATTCTTATTACAACTTAATGTCGAATGAGACCTACTGCACTTTTATTTTTCTATCCAGTTACGAATAAATTTAATTCAAAAGTGGTGCGTGCTAAGTGCGTCACGCGGTTCTTTGTATAATACCACGAAAAATTTTTATTATTATAAATATTGTATTAGCTTAAGGTATTTTCTGAATAAAACGTAAATGAAAATTCATTGTCTTAAACTTTTACCCAATCCCTTATCCACAAAATATTCTATCAAAATGCATATACTCATGCTAACTTAATTTTTATTAACAAAAGAGTCCATCTACGCAATATTCATGAACTCATTACAAGTCCTCGGGAATACTCGAACATATAGCATAAGTACAGTCTCTTTTTTTCGTCCTCTCTACCTGTAAATCGTCACCATTACCAGAAGCCACACCGAGGCTATGTCATCTCTCTCTCCCACCCATATGCAGGACTTCACTACTCCCAAGCACCCACGCGTCGTCGCCAAGGCGCCTATCCGCTCCCCCTCTCTCACTCTCTCTCCCCACCACGCATAACACCGCAGGATCCACGAGGGCTGACCATCAGTTGATCATCCGAGCGACGGTCAGTTTTCCTATATTTCCCCGGCCGACGCCGAAAACCCGACTCGGAGACCATGAAACCGACTCTCTCCCCCGCGCACAGCCTCGGCGGAAACCGAGCTGCTGTCGGTTTTCCTATATTGCCCCAGCCAACGCCCGAAAATTCGACTTGGGGACCATCAGTTGATCGAGTGGGAACCATTTTTTTCTATATTCCCCCGGCGATAGTCAGTACAGCAGCCGCCATCTTGGCAGTCTTGACAAATTTTGAGTAGGCCAAGAAGTGTAACATTTCTCAAGATATGTACAATGGTAGCCCATCTTTTGTAGGGCAATGCTAGTAAAACTCTTTTAAATAGAGTTGTTATCTTGCAGTACAAAAAAAAGGAAAAGTGTTTAAAGTATGTTTAATGTTTTCAAGACTTTCGCGATGTTGTGAATTCGAGTGCTACCGTTGCATTCGTGGAACAAATACAAGGTGAAAAATGGAATGATGAGTTTTCCAGGAATTTATCAAAAGCTGTTCACAAATATAATAGTCAGCATGTTTAATTTTCATGCATTTGAGGACAATTATTTATTAATTTCATTGTTATATAAATTTTGTTAAAAGGTTGTTTCTTACGTTGGTATAAAATTAGGTACGTTAAAAATTATGTAAAAATACATTTACATATACAATATTTTTATTAAAAAGAATAATAAAAATTATTTTCGAACTTTAAACACAATTTATTTCAAGCATCAAAATCGCGAGATAGGAAAGGGCTATCGTGCCCTCAGTAAAAAAAGCGTTTCTACTGTGCAGTAAACTGAGCAGCAAGTATACTTTCAAATATCGGAAAGTGTGACTCTTCAAAAGAGTCTCGCGTTTGTAAACATTAGCTGTCCGAGCCTGAACACCGGGAAAACCGGATATAAGTTTTCCGCTGAAACGTGTAAGCAGGTAGGAGCGAGAATGTAACAATGTTACCTTTTTAATAACGAAATTTTTTTCCGTGGTTTCTTTTATCAGAAAACATTCAATCAAACATTATTTGGAAAAAATCCAAAACATTTTTTACTGAAGAAACTCATACAAAAAAAGATAATTTTACAATAATTTATATAAATAGCGTATTACTAAATGAAGAAATGTCATGTGCAGATTTTGGGTTACCTCAACTGGATAAAATTATAGAAAATTAAAAAATGAAGAGGAAGAAGCATTAGTTAATCGCAAAGATGATATTCGTAAAAATATGAACAAACAATTTTTTTAAAAAAACAGAGCACAATCTATACTTTCTAGATGTACCTGAAGGAACAGAAAAAATATTTCTTTACAAAACTTTAAGGGGGAATATAGGAAAATACAACTCATCCCTATAAGTTTTATTTTCCTACATTCACCTGAAATAAAAAAACCAATGCATTAATTATACTTAATACAATATATATCATATATTTTACTATAATTCATGACAATTTTAACATGATTTAACATCAGATAATTTCATGGTAACTTGCTAATATTACTTCAACAACATATTCTGGTCCCGCGCAAGATCCCGACCAAACCATATGATCAATTTTGCTGTATAATGTCTCAAAATGTCTGTAAAGGACTACTTGAGGACCTAACGTTATTTATATAGCCACTAAATAAGACCCGGAATTTCCTGAAAAAAAAGTACTGCTCGTTAAGCAAACAAAAATTCTTAAATTTCTACTTTTTTTCATATTTACAATTATACTTACATGTTAATTGGCATTTTGGTTAATATAAATAACGTTAGACATTAAAAATATTACTTATGGGAGCGTCCATCAAAAATCAGCTACAGGGCTCGCGCGGCGCGTTTTTCGCATAAAAGGCGCTCTGTTCAACTCGCTAACAATCGAACGGTAAGACTCTTAGAAAAAATCAAAAGACATAGATCGATAGATTTTTTCTCGCTCTTTCTGGTGGTTTAACTATTTTTTCTCTACAATGCTTCTTTAAGGTCGAAAAATTGAGTCGAATATTTAAATCAATTTTTCTAAAAAAATGTATTTTTTTTTTCGAAATAACTTTTTTTATTCTAAAGTACAACTCTTAAACTACAAAGGCCTGAAATTTCAGGATGGAGAATCCAAGTATTCCTGAGTTATGATATATTAAATACGACGTCGCGAGACCGTACGCGCGCTCTTCATACTGCGCTCAGACGCCCGATTTTTCATTATGTAACTGACTGTTTAATTTTTATTATTTTTTTCGCCTCTAGATGGATTTAGACCTGAACAAAAATATCTGCAGCCAAATTTGATCGCCAAGGTTTTATAAGTTACAACAATTTAGGGATAAAATATTCTCTTTATGAGAACTTATTAATAACATTTATTATAAAATGTTCGGTTTCAAACAGTGTTGTAATCCGTTTAACGAAGATAAACATTCACCTAAGCTGAGATTCGTTTCAGAAGAAGTGAAACTTCGGTTTTCATTTTTAAAGGATGCAGATAAAATTTGTGACACTTGCAGGATAAAATGTCACGCACAATCCAAAGTAGAAAATGAATTATCGAAAGAAGAATATTATGAAATTGTTAGAAACTTACGGCAAAAGTTTAATGATCAGAAAATCACAAATAACGAAAAGTTATTACTTCTTCAATTACTTCCTAAAATTTGGAGTTTTCGTAAACTTGCTGAATTTTCGAACACATCACGTTGGCTAGTTGAAAAATGTAAATTATCAGATAATAGAATATCCCAGTCATCAGAAAAAGAGGAAATATACAGTTATCAAATGAAACTTTGAATACAGTGAAACTTTTTTTATGAAAATGATGACAATAGTAGAATTATGCCCGGTTATAAAGACAACAAGTGCATAAAAAATGACGATGGATCAAAGAGCTATATTCAAAAAAGAATTGTTTTGTATAATCTCCGAGAATTATACTTGAAATTCAAAGAATTGCATCCTTCATTAAAAATTGGGTTTAGTAAATTTGCTGAATATCGTCCTCAATATTGCGTTTTAGCTGGGGCTAGTGGCACACATTCTATATGTGTTTGTGTTTACCATCAAAATATTAAACTTCTATTAGCAGGTTTGAAAAATTCTGGAATTTCTTTTGACAAAATGAGTACTTACAAAGACTGTATAGCAGAAATAGTTTGTAAAAATCCTACTTCAGAGTATTATTTTAATAAATGTCAGAATTGTCCTGGTATAGAGCCATTTAAAAGGATTTACAACTATTTCTTGGAAGGTCTGATATTAATAAAATAAAATTTTAAATATGGCAGACTACCGATAGATCTACATTACAGACACAAATAGTTCCTAGTATATCATTTATTAATATTTTTTTTTCCTCTTTTACATGAAATTAAGGCTCATTCTTTTATTTCTAAACAACAATCTACTCATTTTCTAACCCTTAGAGAATCTTTATCCACAGGACAGTTCATAATTTCTCTAGACTTCTCAAAAAACTATGCTTTTATTGCCCAAGATGCAGCTCAATCATTTCACTAAACAATAAATAATGCAGTTTAGCAACAGCTGTTTTTTATTATAGAAGACAGGATTCAAAAATTCAGCATAAAAGCATAGAAGTTTTTTCAGATAATTTAACTCACGATGCGGTAGCAGTTAATTGTATCCAAAATATTATTATAAATTATCTCAAAAATTCTTACAATTGTGTGAAAGAAGATATGTATTTTACTGATGGAGCAGCGCAGCATTTTAAAAATAAATAAAACCTTGAGAACCGCCTTCATCATTATGAAGACTTTTCTGTCGAAGCAGAATGGCACTTTCGTGCTACCGTGCACGTAAAAAATGCATGTAATGGCATCGGTGCTTCTGTCAAAAGTAACGCCAGACGCGCCAGTTTGCGTAAAGTAAATTATAATTACATTTTAACACCCCAAGATCTTTACAATTGGGCAAGCAATTACTTTAAAAATATTGTTTGCTTTTTTTCTTATCAAAATATTCATTAACCTTTGAAAAATCAAAACAACGATTAGAATCGGAAAAAAAAATACCAAGAACACAATTGATTTATTGTGCTAAATTATTAGCGGATACCAAAAGATTAGAAATAAAAACGTTTTCAGCATCGAAAAGTTTCGAATTATATCCACCGATTAAGCAAACGAAAAAAACTGGAATTAAGATTGAAAAGAAAGAAAAGAATGTAAAACGACCTATTCGATCTGGCTTATCAAGTAATATGAAAATTTTTAAAAAATCTAAAAATATTAATGATTTGTTACAAACAAAATTAATTTAGTTATATAATAACTAATTTTAATAGGTTGACAGTATAAAATACTGTAAATGTTACCATATTTTATAATATTTGTATAAACATAAGCCCAGGCGTAGCGCAGAGGTAGGTAGATCATGGCTCGGCCCCGCGGATAGCACGGAGAGCGAGCGTACGGCCTCGCGGCGTCGTACTTAATATATCATAACTCAGGAACACTTGGATTCTCCATCCTGAAATTTCAGCCCTTTGCTTTTTTTACTTTAGAATAAAAAAAGTTATTTCGAGAAAAAAAAATACATTTTTTTAGAAAAATTGATTTAAATATTCGACTCAATTTTTCGACCTTAAAGAAGCATTATAGAGAAAAAATAGATAAACCCCTAGAAAGAGTGAGAAAAAATCTATCGATCTATGTCTTTTGATTTTTTCTAAGAGTCTTACCGTTCGATTGTGAGCGAGTTGAACCGAGCGCCTTTTATGCGAAAAATGCGCCGCGTGCGCCCTGTGGTTGGTTTTTGGTGGACACTCCCTTATGTCGACTGTACTCTACTGTAAACTGACAAAGATCTTTCTATCAGTCTTACAGTCTAATCAATATTCATGGGCAATCTGATTGCCCATGAATA
>UELU01098949.1:0-13179 GCA_900490025.1 Megastigmus dorsalis
ACTGTATAGTCTTCCATTAGCTAGAGTAAGTGAAAACAGTAAAATAATAATCTAATAATCCATGATGATTATGCAGTCCATTATGCGACTGTATAATCTTCCTAGCGATTAAGATTATAACTAAAAAATGAAATATACGACTCTTGGAGATTGTGCAGCCCACTACGTGGCTGTATAGTCGTCCGTCGCGAGTCAAATAAAAGACTAAATCGCGAATGACACGAAAGCTCATACGCGATATTGCAAGCTATCTATCGAGTCCGAACTCTTTACTGATAAAGTTTATGCGGACGTGTATCGCGGAAAAAAAGCGCAAAGCGCAGATCGTGGGCACGTCACATGATTTTACGATAGTCTTCAGCAAAATCGAGAATCATATTCAGAGGTATGAAAACATCGAAATAACCCGCATCGTTGGTTATTTGCTATGTTTCTACCACATTGATCCAACCCGCGTTATCGATAATCAAACTCTGATTTCGATTGAGCGATGCTCAATCTTTCATGACGCTAGTCATACCAACGTTCTTACATCTATCGATTTCTATTGCGTTTATCTCGTAGCGGATATCCTCGAAAAGATGACAAATACCATTGTTAACTACTTTTGTATTCTGCACTGTAGTTCCATTTGGCTAGTTTTCCTACCACGTGTATTGAACTACGCGAGGGTAAATGATTTAAATCCTGATGTTGAATTGATATGCGCATTTCATCGCTATTGTTGTAGTTTGACGAAGTATTTGTTTGATGAGCGTAAACTTCATAGTGAGCCACTGACTCATCGAATGTTACAGCCGACTGTATGTTTCGAATTTCTTCCATTTCGTTGTATACAGCAAAGATTATACACGTTATTTTCCACCAGGGGCGATTTTTAAGCCTAGGCTTTTGAGGAACAGAACGTTCTTTCGTGTTAACGCTTTGACTCGTCAATGACGACTGATGCTTGGATACCATGTAGATCTGTTTATATACCATTTGTCTGTGTTATAAACGATTCCCATTTTACCGACTTAATGTGTAACCTGATTGTGATCGTTTCCCCGTGAAAATTAATCAAATTATTGTCCTGATCGACTAGACGTATTTGTATGTGATCGATACACTTAACGGTGATTGGTAGGTAAATGACGTACGAGGGATCCTTGATAATTTTGCATCCTGGTGGTACTGCAGGGAAAAAATCGTGAATCGTATGTACTCTGCTTCCGTTTATATATGATCAAGAAGTAATGTTACTCTCTACTCTCAATGTGTTGACTTTTAGAATTGCAACTGGAAGATCAGAATTGTGTGCGATGTTTGGTTGTAGACTGCGGGGGGTAAATCCCAGCATTCGACCATACTAGAATAGAATCTTTCATACCATAATAGAATGTTAAGGAGTAAAATCAATTTGATGACTGCACTTGATTACACTGCGAATTGTATTGTTGTTGGGTTTTAAAGAAAAATTACGTAGATACTTATCGATATCCACAATCTCGTAACTACCTGTTGGTAAACTAATAATTTTTTGGTAAATTAAAAGTTAAAAGTTCTACTAAACCGAGAGAGTAGTTCTTACTTGATGAGAGTTTGATTGGAAGAAAGTATTGTGTTTGCAAGATAGATGAATTAGCCGAAAGTGTTAAAGTTAATGATTCTCCCATGACTCGTTGAATTATAATGTCTGAAAATTATAACGCTGCCTCCTTATATAGCTCTCCACACAAAAATAAGAGACAGAGATGACCGCATGTATAAGTATCAAACTCTTAATATCTCTCACAATTATATTTAACCTCGTCAACTTTACGATACGATATCAAATCCAAAGGTGGTCTAAAGTGGCCAAAACTATCGATGTAAACAATGTTTTTACCTCGCTTACGATACGCACCGCAATGCGTACCAGGATCACTGGTATCGTCTAAATTCACAATTCCCGATTCACAATAGAGTGGTCCCATAGTTGGTAATTTATTTCGCAGAAACACACCTCTAAAATTTGGAAATTTTACCATATTTAATAAAGTCAGCATCGGGAAGTGCGCAATGAGGTAAATTTATTTCAAACCTTTTTGTTTTTAAACCAAAATCGCTTCCATAGTTTTATTATGTCTTTCACTCTCTTCCAAGCACTGTATGGCTGCCTTAGCATTGTTGACAGCTTTTGCGATATCAGTGCCCCCTTCAGCCAGAGCACCCACTGCACTTAAAGCCGTCAAAAGGGGTATGAGAAAAGGCAAAGCTCCACCAACTTTTGATGGAACTGGTAGAATGCGTGGGATATTATAACGATACTATACTGGCTCGCGAAACTTCGTTTGAAATAGCTGCTAGTGGGGACGATGAAGTGGATGATTTATCGGCCGCCAACATAGTCCTAGTATTACAAAAATTCATTGGAGAAGATAAACCAGCAAAGAGACCAAAGTTCAAAATAGGTGACAAAGTACGTGTGAGCAACGCTAATCAAATATTCGAAAAAGAATATACACCTAAATGGTCAACTGAAATATTCAGGATCGCATAAGTAGCAGCTGCAAGTCCAATCATGTATCATCTTAAAGATTGACGGAATCAACTCATGTCCAGTGGCTTCTATGAGCAGGAACTATTTAAAGCTAAATATCCAGATGTTTATCTTATCGAGAAAGTTTTTAAGAGAAAAGGATATCAAGTATTTGTAAAATGGCTAGGTTTTGATCAATCTCATAACAGTTGGATTGATAAAACTGATTTGTAATTATTTCTTAAACAGATATTTTTTTTTAATTGTATAAGAGAAAAATTGTATTTGTTAACTAAGAAAAAAAGTTGTCTAAATTATGTATGATAAAATGGTATTTGATAAATAAATAAACACAATAATTTAAAATAATATCGTCTATATTCTTTATTTCCTAACAAAACTTTATAAATTTAAGAATTCAATGTAATTACCGTTATACTTCAGGAAAAGTTCATACTTGTTCAAAGCACTTTGCATGTTGTGAAGCAGTTCCGGGTTCTTGTAGAAGGCATCCGGTATTCTTTTCGGCAAGAAGATAGCCATCTCCTCGTTCAGTTCTACAACAATTTTCAGGCCAAATCTTGTATTGACTTGTTTGAGCTTCGAGACCTGTAGGAGACCTGTAGGAAGATCACACATCTTCTTGGTTGGTACGAAACCTCCATGACCTATTAGAATAAGGGCTGAGATGTCCATCTGTAATAGAAATTTATAAAAGTCAGAATATGAATAAACACGTTAATGAAATGAGATTACTAACCTATAATAATGATTCGATGTATTTCTTGTTGGGAACCTCGTCGTTCGACTGAATAGTGCTTCTCTTGTACACTTGCTTATATTGGTTTTACCCCATCACGATTCCTAAATCCGGCAGCTTGACTGGGGCGGCTGCGCAGGATGATGTAGCTGCAACTGTTAACTCTCCTGAAGACCGAATGAGATCTGGTTCCTCCGATGCGAGCTTATCTGGATCCTCTTCACACGGCGGCTCGACTGTAGCGGCGCGGCGTCTGCGTAGGATGCAGTGATTGGTAGATTATCAGTCCCCACTCTGTGTTCACACGGGGGCTGATCCCCCTCTCCAGCAATGATCATCGTCATTTCATCTAGCATTCTTTTGGAATGACCTCACGGTAATGTGTCATTTGTGTTGATCTCTAGAAAGCGCTTATCATCGTGAGCACTGACAGCGATCTTTGTTTCTACTTCAGTGCACAGCCGATGATGTCGAGATCTAATATTTCTCTACTGTCGAGTGAGAGTTTCTTTTTCATTTAAACACTTCATATAGTCTTCAAAGGTTAGAGTTGCCAATCACTGAACTCTTCACACCTTCCGCTTTCTTTATTGGCTTCTGGTTTCTGATTCGGATACTGAACATCTTACTCCTTAATCCAAAAAACTCCAACATAAGATCTCCGTTGCATTCATCTTTCATTAAATTTACAATTTTTTTATTTGCTCGTGGTATGTTGTATCGATTGATTTCAGGGTTATCAGATGTGTCAAATTCTTGAATATTATGTTTCATCAAGTTATATATATCAATGTTTTTGACCTCATATAACAAGTTATCGTAGCGTCCTGTCCATTTATTCACGAGCATTACATCAACTCTTTTCCGTTCGTTCTCCATTGTTTTTCCATATACCGCATTATTAAATAACTTGAACAACATCTTGTCGAATTCGTTTTGAGCGTGCTTTCTTTTCATCGCTGTTCAAGTAGATGTATGGTTTTAGCCATGCACTTAGTTTAAATTTTAGAGCTCGATGAATATTTTTAAGTTGTAATCCATGTTGCATAGCCTGCTTGAGCGCTCGGTAGTGCAGTACGTAACGTTTTTTATCATGAAGAGTTGTCATCAGCTTTATTTGCTTAGATTTCGGTGGTGCCATGTGTTCAGCGCAAAACGGCAAATCTTTGTGTGCATCGTGAAGCGTGCTCGGGGTATTCTAAATCTACTTCTAAAATATAACCAGTAGAATAATCATCAGGAACATTGAAAAAGGTCCAATCCTGTGTAATTTCAACCCATTGGAAATCACCGCAGGGTAAATTCTGAGTCATAGCCCAGCCGTGTAAATCATTTACATCAGAGTACATGAGATACTTTGTTTCCTCATTAGGGTTATAGCCTTCTTGCATGTATGGATTATTTGTTTTTGAGTTACTGTTACAACATTAGCTAATGCCTCCGCGTATGCCACGCTCTATAAACATGAGCATGTCGATATCGGTTAAAAGTTGCAGTTCAATCTGTAATATATATATATTTATTTTATTTATACATAAGTGTATTATATATAAGCGTACATTACCTCAGTATATTTGAACATTGCATCCCACGTCAATCCCGATGTTGTGTAATAATGAGCGGGAACCAATCCATAAGCCTCGACACAGTTGCCTCGAAAGTTTTCAAACACTTCATTTAGAAGTAGGACGTCGGTTTTGAGGTATAAATCTGAGTATTCACCAAGATTTTGAATTCTTAACGAGTTACAAACGTTTTCGGCATGCTCATAGTCTTCGATAGTAATATTTGCATCATACGGTCTACTATAAAAGTCCTCTTTGGATGGTAATTTGATTTCCTTCAGCTTTTCAAGCGATGTAATGTAATCGTATGGGAAGATTCCATTCCTTTTTAAAAGTGAGATTTTCTCAGAGTCGAATCTGTCACCTCGCTCAAATACTCGCTGTAGGATGTTGAGTTTCTGTAAATAAGATGACGTTTCTCGAAAGCTGCGGCCATGAATTTGAATGAGTCGATGAACCGAAGATTTATATCAGTTCCTTCAACGTATTTGGTAAATGATATATATTTCTCCTTGGTTTGTGGGAGAGACTCTCGTTCAAGAAAACAAGTTGAGATCTGTTTGATGAATATATAATTTCCATAGTAATAGCGATGAGAACTTGAAGTATTCTGCACTTGCCACGATCCAAGGAAGGTGTTGTTCTTCAGCAAAACTCTGTTAAACTGTATGGATCTCGTCAAGCGCGCCTCTATTAATTAAACCCTTAATTGATGGGGCGTGATCGCGATTGGTAAAAAAAAAGTGGTAGGATCGCGCGTGCGCAGTTTTTTCGTAAAGCATATAAAAATAGTTCGCGCTGTTTGCACCACCATATTCATGGGATGACCAGCTGCCAAAAAATAAATGCGATAATCGTTGGCTTGAACGTAATTTTCACGGGCTGCGCTGGAATTCAGACAATATTCCGTACGAAGAGCAATATAAGTAGTAAAGGGACTCGAAAAATCATAATGGCTGAAAAGAATTTTACCTATCAGGTAGTATATCACTATAAATTTTAAATCGTAACAAAAGATTAAGTAAACGATTTGTGTATTTAGTCCAGTGTACAACATCGAGGACCTGGGTTGTCCTTCATTGTAAAAGCTGCCTAAGGATTCCAGAGCATGCACAAATCACCTTGCAGGTCTGGACCTGAGTTGCGCGTCTGTGCACGTCGATGCCATGAAATGTTGGATGCTTGAGCGAAGGGTCAACGTTGATCCCATAGCGTTAATGTACAATTGAATGCGAAATAATAAGTATAAATAAAAAAAAAATTAATTAAATTATTTGTCTCTACTTTATTTCAAAGCTTATCGAAATAAACATTTATTCGATGCATAAAATCAAACGTATACTCTAATATTAAAGAAAAGATAACGCTTAAATATTGTAATATTGTAATAGATGTGCATAAAGTATTGAAACTTACATAATGCTGTAATACTAGTCGGAGCTCTCGTAGAGGTTCTCATCTTAAAATTCAGAACTTGGCGGCCAGAGTAGTACGGAGCTCCACCGCTAGGCGGCGAAACCTCACGGCGCTAAACACGTAGTAAGAAAAGCGTTACTCAGGGGATATAGGGAGGTGCGATTCGACGCGTGGTCGAAGTGAATTTTGCAGCTCGCATCCTGGAGTGCTACTCGAAAAATTTTTGATCTTAAAGTTCACCCTCCGAGAAATGAAAGGGCTGTACCCCCCCCCCCCCCCCCCCCCCCCCTCGCCCTCGCCTGCGCGTAATTCTGGCTCACTCAGAGCAAGAATTCTCTATATTTAAAAAAATCCTTAAGTGCCACTTCTGGCTCAGCTCAGGCAGCAGCAGGCAGCGGGCAGCGAGAGGTGGCTGCAAAATGATGGGCCGCTCGGCAGTGGGCGGCCTGACGCCTGCATGAGCCGCTCGCGCTAAATGCGCTAGCTCACTGCTTCCTACAGCTCAGCGGAGGGGAGGGAAGACGCTTCTGGCTCATCCGCAGCAGGGAGAGACAGAAACCCTATTCTGATTCCGGATCACTGTCTCTTCTACCACAACAGGGGAAGGGAGAGGAGGAGGTAGGGCTTCTGGCTCATCCGCATCAGGGTGAGCCAGAACCAACATAGCTTATCTACTGCGCGGCATAGATGATGATGATGGCGGTATCTGTGGCAATGACACACTTTAGCTTCGCGTTCTGTACGTTCGCTTGCGCTAGTCGCTTGGCCATATCATCTGAGTGCGTACCTTTCTGCGCACATCGTTGATGGTGATCAGCCTCGGGCGTTTTCGTTTCACTATCGACTAGTGGTATTTTTTCGGGGAGTCTAGATGCCCCTGCCATTGTAGTGTTAACCCTGCGCTGTCGTCTGCCGCCGATAATTAGTGAGGTGCACCCTTTTACAGCAGACGTACAGAATAAAAAAGATACCTAATTACTCTTTCGTTTGTAGCAATTCCATTGCGAAAAATTGTAGAATCAATGGATGTATAGAAAAAAAAAATATTATACAATTAGTCAGCGAGCGAATGCATATATTAAGTTCTCTTGAAATATATGGGACGTAAAGACATAAACCACCGTCAATCGTTATAAGGGTAATCTCGAAATCGGGACTAATTACAAAGCTGCAATTATTTCACGACTTTGTCTAGCGTTCAACTAACCGCGTCTATAATATTTTTGCGCGTTACTAAAAAAATAATCACTCTGATTAATAATAAGTATGTTCCTATATAAAAATAAACCCAAAACCCTAATACCTGGCCCCAATGTTGCTTACCTGCGGTGCTTTCATTTTTATGCATCCCGTACCGTGTATCATATATCGTGTATTGTATGCAGACGGTGGGTAGTCTGGGTCATCGGAAAACTCACTGTGTATCATGTACCATGTACCGTATATACATGGACTTGACAGCTGTGTATGCGCAGGTTGATTTGGCATTCACAATTCACGTTGATAATAAATTAGTTGTAGCTTTATAATTACTGCGAAATTCGTAATTATTTTTACATCTATAGTAGCTACAATTAAATTGCAAACGATTGGCGGTAGTTTTATATCTCTATATTCCATATATTCCAAAAAAAAACTTAATTTATATATATTCTTTCTGTGACTAATTGTATTATATTTTTTTCTAAAAAACAATTGATTCTGCATTTTTTTGCAATAGAATTGGAAAATCTACAAACGAAAAGGCAATTTTAGATATTGTTTTGTAACAACCGTTCATCGGAATTGGCAAATATGAGTTATTGCAGACGAAGCCTAAGCCACGTCCCTATTACACTCTGAAATGGGATTTTTTAACCTCCAAAAAAATTTCCAATTGACTTCTTAGGGTTAAAAACTTGAATAAGCAAATTTTTTTCGAATCCAGATGCGCCAGAACCAATATAACCTATCTACTCCGCGCCGATCTCTGAGAAGCATCAAAAGGGTACTGCGCTATCAAGCCAGAGTTGTGCCAGCTCCTGTACAAGTTAAAGGGCCTTGCTTGCAGCAACAGCGATAAGGATGCTATAGACGACGAAGATGTCACAGAGATGCTTGAGCAACTAAGGACAGGCATCGCCGCGCCACCAATTGTGAAAATCTGCTTACCTGCAAAGAGTGTAATTTTGGCTCAGCGAGCTCAAACTTAGACTCTCTTTTTATATAAGTGTCGCTTTCTCATTTTGTTTCCTTTACAAACAATAACTTTTTTAGTTTTATTTTTTAGTTTCTATAAAAGGGCATTTTTAAGATTTTCTTTGTTTTGTTTTCATTTAATCTACTCTTATCATTTATAATTGTGCTAGTGATTCTTATTTGTAATAAAACTATTTATGCGCGTTATTAAGGTGAATGTCCCAATTTCTACTCACGTCCCTATTTCTACTCATTTAGTCTTTTTTAAGTTATTAAAAATATCAAACGTATTTCTAAATCATTCAAATATTTGCAGACATATTTAATCGATTAAAAAGAACTAATTATAAGATTATGAAGTAAATACAACACCTATTACAAAAGCAAGACTGTGTGAGTAGAAATAGGGCTTAAGTGAGTAGAAATTGGGACATTAACATTAAATATATAAAAATTGTAACTTTTTTCTTTCTTATAATTTAAAATTTGTATAATTCTAAAGCTCAGATCCAGTACCGAACTCGTTAATTTTATATAAAATGATATGACAACAGGCTACCACGCACAGAGAACGCAAAACATGACAGCGTGCCTGTCATAATATTTTCTAAGCTCTTACTTTTTCAAACGTAATTTTAATATTAAATGCACTTTAGAAACGTACAAAATTCTATATTAAAATGTATGCTTTACTCACAAACTGTCTTTTATATGACTTTTCTCGTCTGTTACATTAAGTAATTTCAATCCTAATATTCCTTCAGGTACATGTGTAGAATGTAAAGCCTGTTCAGTAACCAGCCATACAAAGCCAGCTCCAGTCATATTGAGATCTGCAGCATTTTGGAAAATGATGGCAGCATCACTTGTTCTAGAACAATTAAATATGGCTGCAGGGTTAAGCAATAATAGATTAAAATTTAATTACAAATAATATAATGAATTTAGTTTCTAATAAATTAAAAAACTTTTGTAACAGATTTTTTACATATGTACTTTGAGGTAGTACTTATTAACCTCTAAAGAAATTTTCAATTCGATTCTAAGGGTTAAATACTCATAGAAGCAAAAGTTTCTTGCTTTTAAAATAAATATATCTATTTTGTCTTTTTTTTAAACAAGTTTTATTGAAAAACATGATACGTACTGAATGCTCCTAATATATTACAACTGTTTATACATACAGTCATTGGAAGAAGTGAAATATGAAAATCATATTTAAAATGTGCATGTATATTAGGGTGTCCGTTATTTCCCAAAGGTCGTGTCTATAGGCACGGGTTACACTTTAAATTTGGGGTCATACGAAATTTCCAACATGTTTTTCGTCAAAAGAAACCGATCTAGGGGGTGGCATGATCGATTTCTGGAAATTGACAAATAAGGGACACCCTAATGTATATAGACTTTTTTTTAATTTTTTTTTATGGTAGTTAAAAAGGGCAAATCGCTTCGCGACCGTAGACGGGCTCGGGATCCCGCTCCCGACGGGGGCCCGTCACCCGTCCGTCAGCCGACCAGTGGGCTATCGTCAGTCAGGACCGAGATAGGTGATACCCATCGCGTTCGAGGCATCCGACAGCGTTCGGTCAGCTACACCCGCAGTTCCTTGATCCATGGATGATAAATCAGTCGAGGAGCAAGCAACTGTAACATCCACCCTCTTCACCAAACCGGCCCGGGACTGTTGTGCGCATTAATTCGGGCCGGCCGGCGTGTCTAGGTCCTATGTCAATCGTATCTGCCTTATTTGTCTTTGTCTATTCTCCGTTTTTTGCGTCAGTCTTCAAGCAGTTGTCAGTTTTTTTGCCCTGTAGGACTTTAATAACGTATCGTGTTATGTCATCCCATATCTGCTTGCTGTTTTACATGAGTATCACGACGATGTCTGGTATCATGTACCCGATCGTCGTCTGCAGTCTCTGTTTCTCGGCTGTCCATCGTGGGAACAAGAAGAACGTGTGCTCGGCGTCGTCCCTGTAGTGTCCGCAGTGCCTGCAAGACGGGGTCGTTACTTTCCCCATCCGATGCAGGTAGTGTCGGAAGTACCCGTGTCCTGAGAGGACCTGGGTTAAGTAAAAATTTACGCGGCCTGCTCCCCTCTCCGCCCAGAGTCGTACGTCCTGTATTAGGTGTCTCGTCCACTTGTCTTTGTCACTGTTCATCCAGCGGGTTTTCCAACCTGCCAGCATCTTTGTCCGTGCATCTGTGGCGACTCTCGCTCTCCCCTTTTCATTGCTCGTATCATACATCCTCTGTCGCTCTATAGCTAAGAGGTCTACGGGGACAACCCCGGCGATACTCGTCTCATCGCCTGGTTGAGTCGCATCTAAGCCAGGCGTGTGTCTCTCGTCGTTATGACGATGACTAGGTCATCTGCGTATGCGACTAGGTAGACCCCTGGAGGCATCGGAAGGTCCAGCACTTCATCATATGTCACATTCCATACATCGGGGCAATGTGTATAGATGTACACCCATTATTATTATAGTATAGTGAAATATTAGAAATATACCCATATGGCAAAATCAACTAAAAATAAAATCTGTTATTTAAATACATGAATTTTTTACCGAATCTCTAAAGAATGTAGAATTGGATCATGTAAGAATATACCATCATTATACCCTCTAAGAATTAAACAAAAATTCGCTGTTTTTTATATGTTTGTTATGTATTAATTATGAATACAAAATAATTTGTATCAGAAATATATAGCGATACCCTACTAAAAGTCATTTACCTCCTGATGATAGAGCAGCTGAAAGGAATGTTGAAAGAAACATGGTAGTTGAAAGGATAAATACTGAAAATAACAGACTTGACGATGGTATGGATAATAGAGATGATCAAAATAATGCGGATGGTATAATGAGAATCATACAAATGAGAATTATAAAAATAATGCGGATAGTAATAATGAAAATCACGCAAATGATAATTATGAAAATAATGAAGTGTCCGATGGAGATGGAAATGCAAGCGATGTCAATAATGGTGAAGAAGGTGCAGAGAATAATGAAGGTATAAGAGCTTTAAGCTTTGTTTCATATTATTGTTCTGTCTTGTCATAAAAGTTAATTCATTGATTAAGTAAAAATTTAATGAAACTTTTTATTGTACTTGCTATTTTACAGATTTACTGAATCCAAAATGCAATTACATGAATGTCCTGACTTTGTAGAGAAAAGCAAGTTTTCACTTAAATCATTTATTTAAATTAGTTATTTTGTTCCCCCAAAGACAATACGTTGTTATTTAAATTATTTATTTAAATAAGCTTTTTTTTGTTTTATAATTTTATATTACTAGTAACAATTTTTACTAGAGATACGTGAATAAGTATACGCTGTTATTAATAAAATATAAAAGTGTTAATACTTTCGTAACATTCGTAGACTGATATACGATTAAATTAAATAAAAACGTTACTATGTTATTCGTATTTTATTTAACCTTTTAATCGCCCATAAACCTCAGTGGTACTAGTCATTATTTATCAATTACCTTTATATTTTCTACTTAAAAATTATTTACTAATTTTCAAATAATTTTCTCTAACAATTGGATATATCCTATTATTAATCTCGGAAGTCATTCCGGGATTAGTAACGGTATTAATCACGGAATTAGTAACGCGATTAATCATAGGATTAATTACGTGCCGATTTTCTCGATAGAAGTATGTGATTAATCCTGCAATTAATCCAGTGATTAGTTTCGTAATTAATCCATCACATGATTAATCAAGCATTTAATCCTATGAATTTTTTCAGTAGGGTATAGCTATATATTTCTGATACAAATTATATTGTATTCATTATTAAGGGGATGTCGGAGCCAGAACGCACGAGCAAAAGCACGGTAGCATCAGAAGTGCAGAGGGCGCTGGCGTCAGGTGGGGTTATAGGCACGTGGGCCATGAACAAATATTTATTATAAAAAATATAGGTACTTACTCGTGAATCTAGGAGAAGAGGACATTTTAATAAGGAAGCGTTACCGCATCCTCGCACAAGCACAGGTGACCTAATTTTTCCAAATTATTGGAAGCAGTAGCGAGCGAAACGGACGATGCGTCGGCCCGCGCGTTGCACCGTCATAGACTTACAAGTCTAGAGGTGGAAACCACTCGCGAGGCCGCGGCGTCTTCGTTTTTTTTGCCAGGAGATGGCGCTAGGGATACCTTCCCTGCCCGAAAATGCCGATAATGCGGTATAGGCAATTCAGGCGTCTAGTAGGGAATATGTATAATAAAAATTCTAAAAAAATACAAAAAAATGTGCAACTAATAGCTACAAGCATTCAATAATATAAAATAATTAAATTTATTTTTTGCACAAGAAAAACTCGCAAGAAAAGATTTATCCAGCCCACATAGTGTTGTCGGTATATATTATTATATCTACTAATTTCTAAGAAATAATTCTTTTTGTACAAGAAAACCTTGCATAGAATTGTAAGAATTTTAGCCTTGCTATGATTGCCAGTAAATGTGCAATGGGCTCTTTATTCTTGGACACACATAGGGTAGCCCGCATAGAATACATCTATTAATTACTAAAAAATAATATAAGAAATCATGCGTAAAGTAATATCGGACATGCAAAAATAGACCCATTCCATTGCTTTTTGTACAAGAAAACATTGCACAGAATGGTAACAGTTTGAGCCTTGCTATGATTGCCAGCAAATGTGCAATGGGCTCTTTATTCTTGGACACACATAGTGTAGCCCGCATAGAATACATCTATTAATTA
>UELU01098956.1:0-22188 GCA_900490025.1 Megastigmus dorsalis
GAAAGTTGAATAATATAGGTTGATACGCCCGTGCAGTGTAACTCAGTCGACGCGCCACGCGGCGCCGCGCGGGGCTGCTCGCGCGGTCTTTAACATACTCTGTCTCGAAAAAAACGAAAAAGTCCCTTTTTTTATTTATTATTTAAATGTAAAAAAACCTCATCTTTCGATTGAACACACTTAAAAAAAGATAAAATTGGTCCATCTTTGAAAAAAATGAAGAAAAAGTTTTCTTTTTGAATTTCCACCGTGAAAGTGGGAAAAATCCGGAAAATGAAATGTATCATTGGAAAGCTCGTCTCAAAATCTACAAAAACCATGCCTGATAAAATTTTTTCACATACATTTACCTTCTTTTCACGCGAGTTTAAAAGTACCTTATTTCGCGCTTATTTTGGGGGCTGGACATTTCACGTGTAATGCCTCATATGCATGGTTGCTTGTAAAAAATAAGTCATAAACTTTACTAAGAGTAATTAAATAACTTGCGATGTAAACTCGATGATCTTACAGCCTAATGGTATTGCCGAGAAAAACTCATATATATTTTGCGCCTTGTGACCGTTTATATATGCACCAGGTGTTATATTACATTCGAGGCGTGTTTCGCCAAGGGTTACCGATTCCCGAGGGGGAGGGGGGGGGGCTGCATCTGGTCGCGAGGGATAGGAAGTGAGACAAGCGATAGCAAAGAACAAACAATGTGCGTCAGAGGTTGAAGAACTGAACTTTTATTTTGGCGACAAATACATGACCTATTCGCTGGACTTACCTTTAAATTAATAATCTAAACTGAAGGACCGGAAAACAAAAAAGGCGATTGGCAGGTGTCCCACGTTGCAGTCCTTGAAGCTCCTGGCGATCGGCGATGAAGCGGGAATATCAGCAGAAGAAGCCGGAGAGACGTCCGTCCCGTCCGAAGGCGTCTTGGCTTCGAAAGAGAGGACCCAAGAAGGGGGCGCTCGACCCGTGGCTCCGCCCACCGTGAATAGAGCCCCAATGCTTCGCTAGAGGCGCAGCCGGCAGTGGCAGATCAGCCGCATTCGCCCTCTGGGTTTCAATCTTGTTCAAACAAGGCGCAAGGCGTTAACCTTGAGAATAGCTATAGGTAAATTTGAATTATGTTCGATATTGGCAGCTAGAAGGTATGAAATAAAACCCAGTAGTCATAAAATCATAAAATGATAAACTAATTAATTTGTAATAATTAAATATATATATGTGACACACTTCTTAGGTACTATACTTATAAACACAAATATATAAACAAAAAAATTACAGTGGATGTTCTCGACACGTCTGACTGCTCACCTGTTTAGAATTCCATCTCAAAGAAAAAATGTTGAGGGTACTCATAGATTCTAGCAAAGTGCAGAGATGTTAATAAAAGTTGGTTATTACAATTCTTAACAGTATTAGAAGTTCCCCTGAACTTTTTCAATATTTTTGTCGACCGATTTTTCAAGATAGAGTGCTCCAATAATTGCATTTTGTACTGTTTGTCGTTAGAGCTCTTATGAGTAGTTTTATATTTTTATATTATTAAATTTATTAAATTTATGTAGAAAAAAGTACAGACGCAGAAGAGAAACTTACGGTTCAACATAGAATCAAATAATAAAGATTTTTAGTTCTTCAATTGCCGAAAGGAAGCCGCCCACGGTATATAGGAAATTTCCCCTAAAATTAGGAGTACGAAACCATCAAGTAAATATCCCAATTTTGCTCACATAGGACCCATTTCTGCTGACATAGTATTGCTTCTATTATAGATGTTGGATTTAATTCATGACCTTATTGGTAAAATTTTTTAATTGACTATTATAAAAAATTAAATTAAAGCTTTAAAAACAATCTTTCTAATAAGATAAATGAGATTAATAGCAAAAATATTCATACACTGCATAATTTGGAATAATGTGAAATTTGCTATTTATTATCTGAATATGTAAATCTGTATGTATAAAAGAGGGGCAACTTTGGGCAGGATATTTCGAATGGATATCGTTTATCGTATGTTACTCTATCAAGAAAATATAGTTTTGAGCCTGGGAAACCTAACTATTTTCATAATTTTGTGTAAATTTTAGATAAAAAAGAAATTGATTTCAGTAGTACAATAAATAAAAAAATTTTGCATATCTTCAGACTTTTTGTGGTTAAATTTGTTGTTTTTAATATGTATTTCAAGAATATACAATGTCAATACCGTTTTCTAAAAAACAAAAATTTGTTTTTCCTATAGTATAACAAGAAATCCGTGAAAATCGTAAAATCGTAGAAAATCGCATAATTGGCTATCTTTTAAGATCCACAGAATTTTTATTAGTCACTCTATTATTATCTATATAGCGTTTTTTATTACATTGTTACCTATATAATACATAAATAATGTTGGTATAGCGTTAGGAAATACTTGAAAAATTTACGTTTGGCCAGGTTTTTGGCAAATTCGACCTCTGTGCGACGTATCATTCTACTGGAATGTCTGGTCTAGCGGGGAGAGCGGTTTTGGTGGTGGTTTGGCTATTTCTTTGGCAATCTCTCTTATTGTGGCCCTTGTTTCTGTCGGGGCAGATATCGCCATCACCTCCTTGCCTTGCATTTGTGCCAGCGGCGGCTTTGTTTTCCCAGTTGTTTATGTTCAAATTTACATCGTTGGAAGACTTTAGAATAATAGTACAGTCAACTTCTATTTTCTTCCTGCTTTCTTCATAAGCACGTGTAGCTCGTGTTCAAATAATTTCCACGTCCACATTCTTCCTTGCTCTCGACTTATGATCTTACTAGTGTCTTACGTCTACTTAAACCGGATTGTCTATAAATTTCTTTAAATCTTTCATGTGTATATTCGGTATAATTTTCCCCTTCTCTGTTTCTAAATTGAAAATTACAGGTGAAATAATTTCGTCTATAATAAATGGTCCCTCGAATTTTTCGCTTAGCTTGGCATTAACCGCTTTTGATTTGTCTGATAGTATATATATTTTCTTCAAAACTTTGTCTCCTATTCTTGGTGACCAAACTCTGCTTCGCAAATCATAATGTTTTTTCTGCCGCTAAAAGCTTCTTGCCTTTGTTTATCCTGGTGAACTTTATAGCTTCTGTTATATTTCTTAACCGATTCTTTAACCGATTCTCTAATGTAGATTTCTTTTGTCGGTTTGTTTCTCGTTCCAAACTACTAGGTACAGTCAATTTGTGACCAAAATTTAGAAATGCAGGTGTTTATCTGGTCGCCTCGCTCTTTGCTATATTAAAAGCGAATTGAATTTCTGGTAAGTATTATCCCAGGTTTTCTGATTTTTATTCTCGATGAACTGCTTAATCATTGCCTTAATGGTTTTATTTGCTCTTTCCACGGGATTACACTGAGGCGAATATGTCGGTATACGTCTGTGTTCTGTGTGAGCATGGTCCAATAAACTTTTCAATTCCTTCCCGATAAATTGCCTGCCGTTATCGCTTAAAATAATTCTTGAACAGCCATATCTTTAGATAATATTTTCTCGCACTGCTCGAGTTATGGCTTGTGCTGTGGCTTTCCTCAGTGGTTTAATTTCTACCCGTTTGGTAAAACGGTCCTGCATAACTAATAAAGATGTGTTTCCTAAGTTCGATCTGGGAAATGGCCCTACTAAATCTATGGAAACCATTTCCCAAGTATCATCTATGTATTTTGCGTGCATCATTCTGGCTGTGTTGTTGTTGGCTCTTGTGTACTTGGAAATTTTTACACGATCTTACGTATTTTGAAGCCTCTCTAAACATTCCTGGCCAGTAGTATGCACGAGCCAGGCGAGCTGATGTTTTTGCAACCCCTAGATGACCGGCTGTCGGTGCATCATGATTCTCGTATCCTTTGTTTCTCATTAGTCGTTATACATATTTTCTACTCATCCGATGGATTTTGCTCGTTAAAATCTAGTGTCTATAAAACGTACCGATATAGTCTTTCATCTCTTATACTATATTCTGGGTTTTTTCTGGTTTTTCCTTCACTGCTTTAATGGTCTTTACATACCATTTATTCTCTTTTATTCCATGTGCATCCGCCATATTATTTTCTGCTTCTTTCCGGTATTGAATTTCAAAAATCCGACTGACTTAATTGCATTGATCATCTTGCCAGCCTACTGTTAGTGGCATCCATTTTTTCTAACCATTTTAAAGATTGATAGTCGGTAATCACGAGGACATGGTATCCTTCCAGATAGTCTCTCATTTTCCTGCCCCAATATCCCATTTCACTGCTAAACATTCTAACTCTGTTACTGAGTATTTTCTTTCGGCTCCACTTAGAGATCGGCCAGCGTGACGCTTTCATTGCCTCCATCTGTTTGAGTTAAAACTGCACCTAGCCCTTCCAGACTAGCGTCATTTTATAAAATAAACGTTTTACTCCAATTTGGACAAGCTAGTACCGGAGCATTTGTTAATTGCTTCTTTAAGTTTTCGAAAGCATTTTCTTGTGACTCTTCTCACTGCCAAGTAGTTTTCTTCTTTAATAGTTTGCTTAATGGTTCAGTTATTTATAACGCGTCTTTTATGAATCTTCTATACCATGAGAGCAGTCCTAAAACCCATCTTCATTCTTTCGCATTTGTTGGAGGTGACAGGTTCAATATGGTTTCGATTTTTCTAGAGTCGGTATGTAAGCCCTTTTCATCTACGGGTTTGTTCTAAATTTTGCTTCCCTTAGTCTATTAAATACTTGTTTTGAACACTTGATGTGTTCCTCAAAAGACTCCGATATGATTATTATATCGTCTAGGTAATCAAATGTGGAGCCATATCGGGTGAAATTACTGTGTCTAGTAATCTCTGAAACGTGCTAATGGCGGCGTGTAATCCGAATGGTAACACTTTGAATTCAAACAATCCTTGTCCTGGTACTGTAAATGCTGTAAGAGGTTGACTTTCTTTATTCAACGGTACTTGCTAATATCCAATTTTCAGGTCTATTGTTGATAGATATCTTGCTCCTCTTAATTTATTTAATATTGAATTTATAGGTGGAAGTGGATATGCGTCTTTCTCTGATACCTTGTTTAGTTTCCTAAAATCGATGCAGAATCTCATTTTCCCATCTTTTTTCTTAACTATCACTATCGGTGAACTCCATGGACTGTCTGACGGTTGAATTACCCCTTCTTCTATTATCTTTTCTACTTCTGTATTAATAATGTCTGTCATAGCTGGGTTCGTTGGTCGATATCGCTGGGCGTATCGTCAATGAGTTTAATTTTGTGCGTAGCTAGAGCTGTAGCGCCTTTTATTGTTTTGTGGTTCCGAAATACTGGCTAAACCTTTTGGCTCCTCTACATTGCATAAACTCTTTGTTTCAGAGATATTTCCCGTACTCTGTGTTCTACCATTTAATTTTACTAATACGTTTAGGCGTATTAAAATATCCATGCCTAGTAGTACTTCGTGGCTTAAATTTTCCATTACTAAGAATTTGTCTTTGATCCTTGCATTGTCTATGCTTGCTATGTCTACTACACTACTATCGAGGACAGTCGGTGTGCCATCCGCCATGGCTGCGGTTTTCTCTTCTCTGATGCGTTGCCTGCCTTGCTGCACTGCTTTCTCAGCGCAACTAGAATTCACGTATGAACATACTGATCCTGGATCTATTAAGCCCATCACCTTTTCTCTACCTATTTTTACTCTGACATAATATCGGTTGTCATGGTTTCCTTCGGCCGGTCTTTTCGTTGCTGGCCGGCCGTTTTCAAGTTTTCCACTTGATGACAGTTGCAGTTTCTGGTAAAAATTCCGTCTTTCCCGGAATATGAGCAGAATTTCCTTGGTTTATTTCTGCAATCGAATCTAATGTGTCCTCTTTGCTTACACTTCCAACAGCATTAATTCCTTTCATATGCTTCTGTTATTGCTAAAACCCCTTCTGAATTCTGTTTTATCGGCCGAAAATTCTGTATTGGCGCTGTTTTCCTCTCTTTCGCCGCATCTTTTAGTACCTCTTCCAATTCTTCTACTTGCTGGATTAGATCGTTGCTGCTGAAAATATCTCTTTTCTTAATGTGTAGTCTTAATTCCGGTTTCATATTATAATATATGTTTTCTAACTGTACTTCATAATTAGTACCTCCACGTCTGCACATTATGGTTGTAATTGTTGTGACGTATGAACGTATCGGCTCATTAGATCCTTGTTTCCTATTCTGAGTCTGTTGGTCTAAATATCTTCTTTCTCTTGGCGGAAGAAAGAAATTTCTTAATTCTTTTTCCAATTTTTGCCAGGTCTCAATCTTTCGGGTTATATTCCTAAACCACAATTGAGCTTCTCCTCTTAAAAGCTCCGGAAAACCTTGTAATATTTGTGCATCTGTCAACTGGTAAGCTTTCTGCAATTCTATTACCCGTTCTAAAAAGGAAAATACATCTTTCCCATCGAAATGACAATTCCACTTCCCCATTTGGTCTAAAATTTTTCCTGTCATGTTATTATATTCCGGTATTACTTCATCTTCTCTAAGCGGGGTACTCCGGCTATTGGACGCCATGTTTACAAATATGTTTTTATTATCTTCTTCTATGTCTCTTGTTCTATCTAGTTCTTCGTCGTATTCTTCTTCCTCTTCCAGTTTATCGCTAAATTTTCCTGGATTTTCTTTCACGTACGCTACTAATCTTTGTCACAATTCCGAGACTTTTCCTATTGCATCGATCTTATAACGTTTTAATTCATTCTCTAAATCCTTTTACAATTTCGCACAACTTAAATCATTGAGCACCCGGTTTCTTTTTGCTGTCTAAAGCTGTACGGGCGCCATGTAACGAGGTAGTTGGTCTAGTGGACGGTGCAAGTGTTAAATTGGATAATTCGGGACTCCATCTGGGATGATCAGGGAACCAGGATGAGAAGATGGAGGACGGGAGTTCTAATGCGGTAGAAAAATCGGGTGTACTCAACTGACTTAAGTTTAACAAGGCGATTTATTCAATCTATAAACTTAAACATATTTACAACAAGAAAAAAAATAACAATAGAAATAAAGAATAACAATGCGATAAGCCTCGTGTTTATTTCTCGAATGAAGTGTCTTGCGAACAATAAAAAATACAAACATAAAAGACTAATTCTCGGTACGATTAAACTTAATTACTATAACGGTAAATCATTATATTTTACGCTGCGCGAGTAAGATTAACGCTTGACGCGTGTGCGCACGTGCCAAGGGTTAAAAACCTCTTATTCTCAGCGGATCTCTAATAGAACGTGTACGCATGAACTATCTGGGATACACAGAGTTCCAGTATAAATTTTTTGGTTTTACCACGGTCTCGGTATAACTCTCCTCACGTGTGTGCACGAGACGAGAGTCGTACTTCGACTGGTACGGATACAGGAAAACTCCTTACCCTTGGGTCGTGTGCGCACGACGCAAGTGTAAGGGTTCTTTCTCAGTGGTAGTTGCCGTCAGCCGTGTGCGCACGACTGACTAATACTAGTGCTAAGCGGAGAGGGTACGGAATTAGCCTCATATAAGTATTGAACGTGTGCGCACGATCAATACGAATATTTGGAGTATAGCTTTGCCCGTCCGGCTCCGTTGCTGGGCAGAACGAAACTGATTTTTGGCAACGAGAGCGCCCAATATAAAGGCCGAGCGAGTAACTACCTGTAGTACTATAGTGGGGGGAGAGTTATCGGATTCCTCTTTGTACCGATCTTCGCTCTCGCTTGCCGCGCTTAGCTTTTAGCTAAGCATTTAATAATTCGCACTCTTTATTCGTTTAATATTTATTATAATTTTAATATTGCAATGTATGCGGGTGCATCGATGCATCGTATAACAGAATTTGTTCAGGGCTGTCAATCTAAATTTGAGGGAAAAAATTAAGTTCCTGAGATAGGGCAGTTTCGAAATTGATTCCGAGCTGGATCAGTTTCGAGCTGAATTCCGAGCTGGGGCAGTTTCGAACTGGATTCCGAGCTGGGGCAGTTTCGACCTGGATTTCGAGCTGGGGCAGTTTCGAAATAGATTCCAAGCCCTGGCAGTTTCGAATTAAATTCCGAGGTGGGGTCGTTTCGAACTAGATCACGAGATAGGGCGGTTTTATTTTGATGCGACAGTAAAATATAAGAGAATTAGAAGATTCTATTCTGTCGAAAGAAAATAAAACTGATACGTAGTCTCTAAAACTGATTTATTTCTCAAGCAACAAGGTTATATAAGCAATGAGTCAATTATCCTTTATTTGCGATACTTTATAATTGGATGAGACTAGGCAAGCTGATCTGGTGGAGTTTCAACCTTACGCTCGCGAGAACAATGGCTACCGATACATGATCATAGTAATTGATGTCTTCGCCAAGTATGCGTGAGCGGTTCCGCTGAAACGAAAAACTGGCGATGACGTCGTAGCTGCAATGGACTCTGTACTGCAGGAAACTGGTCGTGTACCGAAAGATCGGCAAACCAATCCTGAAACAGAGTTATACAACTTCACACTTTAGAGTCTTTGTGTCGTTATAATATCCATCTATACTCTCCATACAGTATCTTAAGGCTTCGATCCGTGAGCGTTTTAATCGCACACTCAAGAACAAGATGTGGATGCAATTCAGTGCAAGAAATAAACTATTTATAGAAATATACGAAGACTATTAATTATCCTATATGACATAAAAATATACAGTTTCTGTACAATGTACACCATTATTTTACACTTTATCGATGTTTATTGTTTTATGCCCCCAGGATAGAGCATCTGTATTATAAGGCAATAAACACCTTTTGCCGTCATGGGGACTTAGCGCTAATTTGGTTTGTCTTTACGTATATACTTTATGCATTCAAGAACGAATAACGCACTGTTGTCTATATTGAGTTGTAGAATTATGTAAATACTTAGAGTAGTAAAAATATCATAAATAGAGAATATCGAGGTACTAAATTAAATTTTAAATACTGAATTGCTTGCAAACATTTTTAGCATGCACATAATCCTCATCTGATATATTAGCGCGTTTATTTGCGCTAGCGTGATTTGAACTGCTATATCAATATCAAGTTTTTCTTCTGAATCCAAATAATCATACGGGAACACACCTTTTCTTTTTAAAAGTTGAAATTTTTCATGAAACAGCAGTTCCTTCTTTGAAAATTCATTTTGTAGAATTGGCAATTCGTTAGGGTATGATGATAATTTATCTATAGATGAAGCCATAAATCGGAAAGAATCGATGAATCTGAAGTCTATAACACTACCTTCGATATATTTGGTGAATGAAATAAAACGTTCTTTGTTCAGCGGTAGCAATTGAATATGTCCAGGAAATCCTTGTGTAATGTTGATTAAAAAGTATGAATTGTATTCTGCGAGATTATAAAAAATGACTGGAATACTATGAGAATCTTGATACTTTAATTTACAGATCTAAGGTACAGCACCTCGGTATCTATAAAATATAATACAACATTTAACGTAAAGCATTTTAATATATAATATATAATGAAGTTGTTATTTAAAGACTTACCTGTCAGTAACATGACAATGATCTTGAACTCTCTCTTTATCCAAAGCTTCATTACAAATATGGCAAACAGGTGCATTGTGAAATGCGAAGGTACTCGTGTACCCTGGTGTATTTCGTTATCCGATATTTTTTACGCCTAGTCTCATCTATACGCATGAGTCGCCAGCGCTAGCCGAGTGCCCGTAGAGTGGGGAGAGCGCCGCGAGTAACGGCGAAGCTCCACGATTTTGACGAGACGGTGGTACAGCACAGAGCAGATTGCTTAAAGGGCAGCGGCATTACCGAATCATATTTTTTTCTGCGCCTTTTTTTCCGCAGCACACAGCTTTCTCAGCAAGTCTACAGGTGAACAAGACTGCTCTTAACTCTAGAAACCGAACATGCACGTTTCTATCGGGAGAGCAGCTCTGGTAGCTGCTCTCTGCTAAAAAATGTTGCAGTATCTAACACGAATGAATGATAAACTATCGCAGTCACTTAGATCCACGCAGAATACTTCTCTTTCATGCAGGTATGGCGGCCAATCAGGAAGATGATATTAAAGGAGTATTTATGCCATTCTGACTTGACTCCCAACAATGACATAATCATTATTCCAGCCAGAGATCTTGTATCAATATGAACAATAAAGCAATAAATACAGGAACTTATTCCGCTATACCTGTCTTCTATAAATGTTACGTTGATAGATAATTTCCATGATGATAACTAGTTTCACTAATTCTTCATTTCTCTTAGATGTATAGATGGTCCAATTATTATTAATTAGCACAAAGTGCAAACAAAGTCGACTGGTTATAAAGCTCGAAATCTACACAAAGTCGCAAAATTAAACGAGTCAAAGACTTTAAGAAACAATCGCAGCAATCATTACAACACCTGTTTTTATTTAAATGCTTAAATATCTAATCTCTCGCTCTCTTAAGCGAGACGAATACATTTATTTATTCTTTACACAAGAAGATTCCAAAAGCTCCAGCTTTTTATGATCCTGATATTGTATTATATATTATGGATTCGACCGATAAGGACTCAAATAAGTGTTTTGTATTTTATAAATGTAATGTTACAATAGAAGATGGCTCGCATAAGTCATTTGCGTTTAATAATAATGGTAATACTAGAAATAGAGATACGACGAATATATTAATATATAATATTTTAGAATAAAATAATACTAAAAATTTAGTTCCTATTATGTTTTAAATGTAAAGTTATTTCTTTTAAATAGATTATTATTTTCTTCAATACAATATAAGTGTTATACTATTAGAATTTGTGAGGTATTTGCGATAAGTATTTGGTTGAAAATGTCCATACGGAATCCATATAATTAATTCAAAATCATAGTAATTTTAACACCAGTTTACAGTTTAGTATAAAAATAGACATATACATTTCACTAAAATATCAGCTAAATCTTCTTAATTATCAAAGCTGGAATAAAATTTGAATCGACATGTAGACAATAAACTATTTCGAGTTTAAGATTTATACGTAAAGAATTAAAGTATTTTTTTCCCATAAGCAATATATTATGGTAACTTTTTATACAATAAAGTTTTATCTACATTCAAAGTTTTAAGATTCTTATATCCATGCAAGCACTTCTATAATGGAAAATATACAACGAATTACAAGACAAACCACGTGGCAACAGATAGCCACGAATGTGAAATATTGAAGATGAAGGTAAACAAGGAAATAGATATGACTGATTATGCAATTAGACCTATTTTGCCAAAGAACCTGATCGGTAAAGTGAGTTATATACTATACTAACCAACAGCACAGTGTATGAATGACATATCGACGGCATCGCTCCATACACCAAGATCTAGTGCAGTATCTAAACGTAACATATCTCCCTAAACATGAATCAAGAACTCAACTTTGAAAACATAATAAAAAAGGAAGACGTATTTGGGGATATTGAAAACATCAATAAAGGTATATTAGGAAAAGATAGTGCAACATTATGTATAAATATAAAAAGTTTGAATGCAAATTTTAATAAATTAGAAACTTTTAGAAGACAATGCTAAAATTGAAAGAACAAAAATATTTTTTTCTTGCTTTTGAGGCCATGTAGCCTTACAAAAATTTAACAGTAAGTTTTTCACGTCCTTTTCTACGAGCCTCTAAATTTTCATTAAAATCTTAATGTTAGATCTGTTATCGGTAGAACCTCCTTAATACATCAGTTGATAATATTAGTTTGTTTTACGATTTAAATATTTCTATGTTTATCTATCATCCAAAACATTAAACAGATCAATCAAATCGTTGATAAGAATTTTTGGAAATCTTCTATGGGGTTGTCATTATTAGAGTGATATCTTATAATTTAAATCTACATTGGCACCTTCTGAAGCGGATAATGAGCATTTTTACTTAATTAATTTCTTAGAGCTTTTTCTTTCTCGACCTTTCATTTGAATATAAATTTATTACAACGATCACATACAGCATCTTTCATATCAGTATATATAGTAGGATGTACTCTATTTTTGTATCACAGCTGTTACTATTTATTATGTATATTCGACTCCTAAGTCTTAAAAAGCAGTTATATGAACGGAATCTTATACAATATTTACAAATTGAGATAAGTATTCTGGTTTTATGTGTGGATAATTCTGTAAACGATTTTGTTTCATAATAAGAAGAACAAGTGAAATTTTAAAAATCGTATTTTAAGTAACATATTATGAATATTGAAAAGGTTGAATTTCATAAAATATTCTTAACATCTAAATGCATTTAATCACATTTTATAAAAGATCAAAATATTAAGTATATTATAATTAATATTAAAGCTTCAGTATTTATTAAGTTCTGTTTCTTTGGAAGTTGTTCTTGCTGTAGAGTAGTGCCCTGTTACGAAAATCTAAAACTAAATATTGAAGTTCACGTAGATTTGGTGCCCAAATTTGGTATTACAAGAAGAAACATGTTTTAAGTAATACATGCAGTTAGAGTTAAATAAATATAAAAATAACTCACATTTATTTTCGCCGCCAAAGTTTATAGTATGTATATTTTTCTTCTTATTATCGTTGAGCCCAACCGATGCATGAATTTTACTATATAAATGCTGAAACCATTAAGCATTATTCATAACAATACATATCTAAATATTGTTCATAAATCTTTATAATCATAAAATATAAACTCATTAAATCAGAAGCCTTGCACTACTTAGTTTATGAGTTAACCTTTCCAACATGCATAGAACATTGAACTTGATTTTAAAAATAACTTATACTACGTATAAATAGCATCGTATATATGATTATCCGTTTATAAAACCAGAATACTTTCTTGACTTTATAAACTTTATGATACAAATTATGTCCATCAAACCACACTTAAATAAATTATTAATTATGGTTGCAATGACTTAAAACAGCTGTGATAGAAATTTATACTACGGCTGGTAAAATATCTCTCATTTGTATTTAACGCATTTCGTTTATAGACAAGCGTATTAATATTTTAAAAAGTTTTTCTATTTATAATTTGCAAAAAATGAAATCTTATCAGCTAAAATGTTTCAGCATTTTTTCTCCTGTTGAAAATATCTATGTGGATTTTACGGAGATTTTCGTATGGAATCCACCTGAAGAACTGTTGAAAATATCTATATGGATTTTACGTAGATTTTCATATGGAATCCACATGAAAATCAGTCCAAAAACGCCACGTAGATTTCCACGTAAATTTCTAGTGGCTTCTATTTACTAAAAATTGAAGCTTATGTAGGTTCGTTACCTTTCATATGTGTTAACATGCGGATGATGATGTCCAAAGTAGGGAATTAACCCTTAATATTTAAATTTATAATATAAAATCAAATTAAAAAAAGTTAAAAATTCGAATTCTGGATTTATCTTTTTAAAATATTTGAATATAGTTTAAATACCGAAAGATTTAATACCACAAAAATAATGTAGAATTTGCGGTTTTGGAAAAATAAGCTAATAATGGTCGAAGTATAACTATTCCTTATACACTCCTGAAAAACCCGTTGTCAATTAATTGCCACTCAGCTTTTTCAAACGTAGAGATATACTCAGTTTAACTTTTTTACGACGTCTCATTTTAAATAGTTAATCATGCGCTATCAATTTCAGGTAATAAAGTTATCGAATTATTATTATTGTCAATTTAGTAGCTAGTTGAAGTCAATTTCTTTTTCAAAAAGGTCCCTGCTGAATCCTTATGGGAAATGGCTTTCAGTCAAATGCTCTGAAACTGTGGGATTTGGTCGTCCTTGATGAGTAGATCAAAATTCTCAGTGGGCAGCAAGTCGTAAAAATTCATGGTTTTGAAATATAGGCCGCTGAAGTTGGGTTTTTCGTGTTTTTGCTGTACCATTGGGATGATGTGCGTGTAAATGTTTGAACTTGCAAGATCAATTGCTGGATAACGTAATAAGCCAAATCTCATAAAGTGAAGCCTCACAGTTACATATACCATACTCCATAATACCATAGCAATAAACCTAACCTGCATAACCTCAAATCATTCAGAATCTGATTTGACAAGGTTAAATAAGGGAGATTTAAGGAGAAATAGAGACTTATAAAACTTCTTTGTCTATTACCACCCCCACACATAAGGTTATTTTTTATCTAAAGAAAAATCACAGTAATCCAATACCCCAATAACCCAATAACCAGATTAAACAATAACTTCATCATTGTCTTTATTTTGTCAAACCGCTTTTACATCATGAACAAGGGTATTCTTAAAGGTCGAATAAGATCAAATCTTGTTTTGGATAGCCAGATTGTAAGGATTAATAGTGCGTAAAAAAACAAAGGTCTCTGGAGAGATTTTGGAACCTGAGTCAGATTAAATGCATTAAAATACACAAAAATCATGTATAATACAATTGCAAAAAAAAGTATTGCTAGAATACTTCGCTCTTGCACGCAAAATTTAATGTTTTTTAACGATTTTATAGCATTTTTTACGATATTTCACCATTTTTTCAAAATTTTAAGGGCGTACGAGTAAAATAGACCATGAATTCGGTTTCAGCGCGTCAAAATACACAAAAATCATGTATGATACACTCACAAAAAAATTCATTGCCTGATTAACCCAAGCTTTTCAGTGCGAAGCCTCACAATTTTCAGCGATTTTTCTAGGCTTTCCACCAGATTTTCAAAACTTAAAGAGGGTACAAGTAAAATATCAAGTTTTGCCTTCAACGCGTCAAAGTATATAAAAAATAACATTTGTAGTCATTTTCAGATACTCTAAGATTTTTACCGATCCCTTACCTACTGTAAGCCCCCGTAAGGATCGATTTTTTTATTGTCTGGGTGGTTTTTCTCGATTTAAAAAAAAATGAAGGGTCCTGAAGCAATTCTGCGCTCGGATTCGGTTTCAGCGTGTCAAAATACATAAAAAATGATAGGTCTAGTCTCTGGGTTTGTTCACTTTTTTTTGTGTGCCTGTGTAATGTAAGATACTTCAATAACATAAGTGAGGATATATCAGGCAAAGCAGACTTAGATTAGATATTATACAGTATAGAACAGTAAGCATTAACTTATTAAAAACAACCCATGACTAAATAATTATGTCTACATATATATAAAACGAAACAATATGAAACACTGGAGATTGCCGTCTGCATTAGCGTGAACCAATGTACACCGCGCGGAGGTTGCTAGAACGGACTTTGCACATCATTTGGCCCTGATAAGGGTCGATTTTAAGTTTTGATATTCTAAAAACCCATAAATGTATTTTAACGTAGCACTTCAATATCTTGATCTATGTGAGCGTCTTCTTGAAATCCATTACGAGCATCTAGCGTAGTATTTATCAACGAATCTTAAAATACAGGTGACATGAGCGCAAGTGCCCAACGTTCTAGCTCCAGATTGATATGTGCAATAATAACCGGTAATTGGTTTAGGTTCATCATCATTCTCATCATTTATATCATCTTCATCAACATTAAAGGTAATAAATATATGATGATTCGCTGCATTACCCTAGCATATACCCTGATTCTGATAAAACCCTGCTCATTAATGTTCTCATCAAATTGAAACTCTTCATCATTGTCTCTTACGAGTTTGTATTGTATACCGCGTGACACACTTAGCAAGCACCACTTTTGACTTAATTTTATTCGGAACTGGATAGAAAAATAAATGTGCAGCAGGACACCATATAAAATGAAGACAACAAACAATGAAAACACCATAAAAAATGAAGACAATATAAACAATGAAAACACCATAAAAATGAAGACACCATAAAAATGAAGACAACATAAACAATGAAAACACCATAAAAATAAAAACCCCAAAAAATGAAAACACCATAAAAACAAAAACACAAAAATAAATAAAAACACTATAAAAAACGTAAGTACTATAAAAATGAAAACACCATAAACTTTATTAAAGTTATTATATTAAAGTAGTAATTTTACTAGCAATCATTCAACCTTTTCTTGATTATCAATTTATATTAATCAATCGCGCGCGCTACGCTCTCTGCAAGCCACACCCACTCGATAGAAGGAGGATCTACAGTAGCATTGGAAAGACGCCTAGTGACATTACATTCACTCAACTTCCTGAGATTAAATCAAAGTAAGCTATGCGCCCCGTGCATTATCATTTCTAATTGAGCTCTTGCACATCTACGCCTATTAAATTATTGCCGCCAATCCGTGCGCTCGACGCAAACTGGGGAACCTCTTATTTTCAAGTCAATTTTCCGTCACTGACGAGTCAATTTAATTGTGTGCAACTCAAGTCTATTTTCTTCTTCGTTACGCTCCCTAGACTTAAGAAGTGGGGGCCCCTCCTTAAAACGGATTAGTGCAATATTTAATTGGCGAAGATTTTTCTTGCATAATTTTTAAGCAAGCACGAATACTGATAATAATGCTGCAAGCGCACATTAGTCTTACAATCTATTGGAATAAAAGCGTGATATTTTAAAGTACCTGGGATGAATTTACCCTTATTGATTCGAACTTTAAATTTCTTTTAATTTTACATAAGCTTCTTTACTACTAAAGAAAATTTTCGTTTCTTTGCAATACTTTTGTGCCCAATTATATAAATCGTAAGCTGTAAATATTTTTTTAGTTCCTGCAAGCTGCAAGCTAGCTCTACGGGCTCCTCTTTTCAAATTTGCACCTACACCATCGCATCCACTTTTGCCAAGTGCAGTGGCAAAAAAATACTATTCAGCTTTAATTTGAAAATCTTTTTCATGAAAAAGAAGATTGTGAAAATTACTCTTACTTTTAAAATGTTGTGCTGCACCGTCAGTCACATAATAATTTTTTTTAACTTTATGATGACTTTTAAGGTAATTTATAATGATTTTCTGATATTCATATACCGAAACAGTATCATGATTAAGATTGTCTGAAATAATAGCTATGCTTTTGTGTTTAAGTTCATCCTTTATTTTATAATACACTGTAACTGTAAAAGTTGCTTGATTATTATTCCAATGGAATGATTGAGTTGCATTTTGAATAACAAAAGCCTAATTTTCGGCAAAATCTAAACAAATTATTACCTCTCTCTCTTCAAGATTTTCTTTCAAATTTTTAACAAAAATCGCTTGTTGCTTAGCAAAAAAATCGTGGGTTTTCAATTTTACTAATCTATCTTTAAATATTTCGAGAAACTTAAAAACTTTTAATGTTTCAGAAGTAAATGAGCAACGATCGGTTTGCTTCCATGATTCAAATTTAATTTCATGAATGCCATGACTTTTCAGAGAATTCGTTATAAGTTTTATCAGATGGTTGAGTACATACAATTTTGTTAAGTGTTTCAAATTAAGAGCGTCTAGCATAAGTTTCACATTTTCATGATGCACGCATACGCATACATTATATGTGCTACTAGTTCCAGCCAATACACAGTGTGGTGGTTTTAATTGCGTAAATTTTGTATAGCCTATCTTGACACTTTTATATTCATTTTTAAATAAAATATAAATTTCATTCAAATTACCGAGAAGCAATCTCTTTTGAAAGTGTAATCGTTCACCAGTAACTTGTTTTATTGAAATAAAATCTTTCATTCCAGGCAATAATTTACTGATGTCGTCACGTTCATAAAAGTTTTTTACCAAATTTTTAGTTTCATTGGGAAGCTCTTTTCCTTTATTTTTCAATGGTACAGTTAAAATACTTTTATCTGTATCCGTCTTTAGAATTTGTCTTGCTTCCTATTCTGTACAACCTAATTTTTCCATTAAATTTGTACATGACCAAAATGTAGGAGCGAGCGAAAGTAACCAAATTCTTTCTTCTTTTAATTTTGTTTGAGAAAGCTTATTTTTTAAATTTTCAACTACTGCCATGCAGCTATATGATCTTCATCATCACATTTCAATTTATTTTTTTTTGGTGTTGGAGAAGATTCATTCGATTTACGTTTCTTATACATTATTATTGTTATTATTATTGTGCTCCATCTGGTATTGATGGAAATGATTCTTGTAATGATTTTGGGAATTCAGTTAATTCTTTACAGTGTTTATCCTTCCCTAAAGGATTGACACATGTTACAAAACCCATATTTGTCTTAAAAAAGACAGATAAATGAAAGATCAATTGCAGTAGGTTTGTCTTAAAAAAGACAGATCAGTTAAAGATGAATCGCAAAGGCACAGTTAGTTCGTTAAGACGAAAAAACGCATACTTCAACGTTGCATATCAATCATATACATATAAACAAATCTTGCATAATCACTTTCGAGCATCGGAATTTCAGTACAAGCCACCAATCGGTGGTTTCATAATTAAATTTTTTCTGAACATGTTGATTATTTTATAAAACAATCCTGAAACATTTCTATTTTTTTGTGAAAAAGAAATGAAATGAAATGAGAAAAAAAATAATTATTAACTAAACAAATTAATAAACAAAACTACATTTGCATAAATAAAAGAAAATATAATTTATTTAATACGTACGAAAGCCAATGAATAAATAAATGACAACGCATTCGCACGCCGCCACCGAAGTTGTACGCGCGGCGCGCAGCGCCTAGTTGAGCGCCTTGCGTTTGTTGAATGATATCTCGATAAAATTAAAAAACCCCTTTCCAGAAAATAGCTATATTGACGTAAAATTTCCTCCTCTTTCGATCTAGCAGGTCAAAAAAAATATTAAAAATGTATTTTTTGAGGTATAGCACATTTTATATTTTTTCAAGGTCAAATTAAGCAAATTTAACAAATCTGAGAAGACCATCGGAAAGCTGAGGAAAAATACATCGAAATCACTTCGTTATGATAATTTCTAGGTGCATTTTAGCCCTTTAAACATGAGCTGAAAACAGCACGATTAAGCGCTGCCGCGCCGCGCTTGGAGAGTTGATGTGAAACGCCTCATATACACATGGTTAAAGGAGGTTTAGCCTTCAAATAATATTTTATTTTAACTTTGAAAAATATGTGAAACTATCTAATCTTAATCTAACTTTGATCTTCGGACATAATAGGGTGAGATGAATTTATCACTGGACTCACAATCATCAATAATGAGTTTGTAGAATTTAACTTAATATACTAATATGTTCTAGGTTTTGGAGTTGTGGAATATTCCAGTACACAATAGTAATGGAATAGTCTTACGGGATAGTGGACTGTTATAGGACAGGAGTTAAGGGAATAAAAAAGTTAGGGTCTTACTAAGGCTTATAAAGTATAGAATAATTTGGTTTGAGGCTATGAGGTTATAGGTTTTGAGAGATAAACTTGTGAGGTTTCGAGGAAATTAGTTATTGGGTTATTGTGATTTTTCTTTAGATAAAAAATAACCTTATTATTTATTATATTTTATTATTTAATATATTATTAATATTTTTTAATATATTATTTAGTCATGAGTTGTTTTTAATAAGTTAATGCTTAATGTTCTATACTGTATAATATCTGCTCTGAGTCTGCTTTGCCTGATATATCCTCACTTATGTTATTGAAGTATCTTACATTATTAACGATTACTATTGATACGGTTCTTTAAGCACTATTAATTCTTACAATCTGGCTATCCAAAACAAGATTTGATCTTATTCGACCTTTAAGAATACCCTTGTTCATGATGTAAAAGCGGTTTGACAAAATAAAGACAATGATGAAGTTATTGTTTAATTGGTTAATGTCATTTGAGATGTTACACATAAGATTTTATGGTTTTCAAGTTATTGGGTTATTGGGTTATTGGGTTTCTGTGATTTTTCTTTAGATAAAAAATAACCTTATGTGTGGGCGTGGTAATAGACAAAGAAGTTTTATTAGTCCCTATTTCTCCCTAATCTTCCTTATTTAATCTTGTCGAATCAGATTCCGAATGATTTGAGGTTATGCAGGGTAGGTTTATTGGTATGGTATTATGGAGTATGATATATGGAAATGTGAGGCTTCATTTTATGAGATTTGGCTTATTTAGTTATCCAGCAATTGATCTTGCAAGTGCAAACATGTACACGCATATCATCCCAATGATACCGCAAAAACACGAAAAACTCAACTTCAGCGGCTTATATTTCGAAACCATGAATTTTTACGACTTGGTGCCCATTGAGAATTTTGATCTACTCATCAAGGACTACCAAATCCCACAGTTCTAGAGCATTTGACTGAAAGCCATTTCATAAGGATTCAGCGGGGTCCTTTAACAATACTAAATTCTGATACAATTTATTGGAAAATATTCAGAAATGTTTAGTAGTAGCTAGAAAATCAGTAGGTTTTTGAATCTTTTTGATATCTTAATTAGATCATGAGTTACTGGTAGTAAAGTGCTCGTACTTGGTAGGCAGAGTACTTGATGCAGCGGAGCGCAACACATATTCCACGCGATTTTGATTAGCTTTGCCAAGCTTTCTGCATTTATTAATGCATTATTAATAGTATCATTTAATTTAAAAAGATGTACTTAAATTTTTCTAAACAATTATTTTATTTAAATATATATGCACATGTTATTGTAATTTAACATTTACAGAACTGAATGCAGGGTGGCTCTGCATTAGTACGATTGCACGTTTTTCTGACTCACTTTAACAATGCATTCACAGTAGCGTAAGTACTAATCTATTACAAATTTATATCTAATAGTCTGTAGAAGATGCGATATAATATCAAAGCTGATCTTACAGTCTATAGGCAATGCAATGCTGAAGCGATGGTTGACTACAATCTACAAATATTTCTTATACTCTCACTCATATCACATCGTATTCAGATTTATGAGGAAAAAGCCACTTTTCAATATGAACACACGATACCCTATCGCATCAGGTCCCAAGTTCTATACACAGATAGTGCAAAATTTTCCTGGTGTCTGTTTTCTTGCATTGCTAGAAATGACGAAAGGCGCAAGATATCAATCTCTAGGTTGAAACGGATGTGAAACTATCGCGCTTAAACTTTCCAAGATACTGAGCATAGTTCATTAAATAAAATATCCTAGCAACAATATATGCTTCCTCAAGTCTAAGGACAGGCCGCGCGTAATACCCTGCAGGCATGCGTGCTCTGTTGCCCTCGTGGCTGAGGTGGTTACCGCGCGTGGTGCTCGGGTACAAGCTAAAGGCTATGACATCTACTTGTAGGACGAATATGTGAATAATATGAACAGGTGTTGGATGTAAGTGCTCATAGATGGCACTAGTGAGTAGTTATCGAGTGCGCATGATCATCCTGTATGTGTGAATAGCGAGTAATGTAATGGAATGAATGCCAAAAGAGTTGAATAGGTAAAGAAAAATGTAATCGAGCAAAATTTGCTAAATCATTTTGTAAATCTGACTGGTAGTTAAAATATATTATTAAACTGACTCATGTACGCACAGCAGGTAACATCATCTTTCATTAAAAGTGTTCGTTTATATTAAATAAGCTAAACTATATTGAAACTATATCTATGTAATTTTGTTACAGGCGCTAACCCTCTTAATCTTAGTGTTATTCCTAACAAAATAAAGATGCAAGATTCTATTCAATAAAGAAATGCTTTTACGATTTATTTAGTTGCCCTTAATTTTGTGCGCTTGACTTATATAAAGTCGTCCACTTACAACAGGTTATGGGCCCAGAAGACAAAATTAGTGCAACACGTGTCAGCAACATAACCTAGTCAAGTCAATGTAGAAATCAGTACATGTCAGTAAAATAAAAGCAAGGTTATAGAAATAAGCAAGAAAGTCATTGAACACGAATCAGTATTAAAATAGAATAGAATAAAAATCACGGTAGAAGCCAAGTTAAATTTAGATAAATTAGTCGAAAAGTCTGAAAGTACTGGTCTAAGTAATTATACAGCATGGCGGTTCAAGTTGAATCTCATATTAAAAACCAAAACATTGTACGATGTGGCTACAGGTGTCTCAGTAAAACCTTTTCTTACGGATGTTACATACAGTGATTGGTGCAAGAAAGATTTAGAGGCACAAACAATTATAGGCATAAATGTTGATGAAAAAATAGCCTTAAAAATATGCGTGTGTACATCTGCGACACAAATGCTGGAACGTCTGGAAACACTATATGGTAAGAAGTCTCAATCAACAAAAGATGGTTTAAGAATGCAATTTTTCAGCTACAGATATGATGACAGTAAAACTGCAGTCGACAACTGCCTAGCTATAGATGGGTTAGC